>JAFDUT010000369.1:0-13892 GCA_017309665.1 Coelopa frigida
CATTTAATGTTGCTGTTCTATCGTGTTATTGTTGTTTTAGCCAACGAGAGAGCTCAGTTTAATGGCTCGAACATGACTTCAAAGTCCTGATGTCCTCGTGCCATGTTCTTGCTATTGTTATTGTCATTATTGTTGTTCTTATTGCTATTATTATTGTTGTTCAGTCCCAGTCCATAAAGAAATCCTTCAAAAGCCATAAATTGCGTCATTAGAGCAACTTTTTCGCTACTTCGAATTTTCGAAAATGGTTTTTCATACTTTGCAATAGCTGGAAATGCTCGTCGTAGTCGTAACACGTATGTATTTGTAGTGAAGTTATGATCTTCTGTTTGAAACTCCGCATTTTGGAATTTATAGAATATTTCCGAAATTGCAGATTGTAAAATTCTACTATAATAATGAAGTTCCAATTTAAGGATTTCGTCGTTTTATTCGGAATTTGAAACTTTGTTTTCATTCTCGCAGGAGAATTTTCGGAATCCTCTAACACAGTGGAACTCATCAATTCAAGTCAAAATTCATAGAATATTTGCAATTTTTGGTATTCCAAAACCTGGTTGAACCATACTAAAATCGGTTGTAGTCCTGAAATTCTCCTGTAAATAAAAACTTCATTTTCTTTATTGTTTTGGAACATCGTTTTCAAAATCGAAACAAATCCAATAAAGTTTGTTATGTTCCAAAGCAAAAGGGTCCGATCCTAAAATTAATGAAGTTATAAATAAAATATAAATAAAAAATGTATAAATTTCTATAAAAAATTGTTTAGATCCATGTTCTTCGTTGGACATCAAACCTTCGAGTGCATCAAACCGGAATCACTACAAGGGGAAATCAAAGTTCGTCACCACTTGACAAACGGCGAAATATGAAAAATTCACTAGATTTAATTTGCGAACTCCTTCAGACCAACAACAACAACAAATCTCGATACCATGTCCACTCAACCGTTCACTCACACACACACACACCAGTTGCATTCACTTCAGCAGACATTAGTCATCGATTGAACTCAACTTGACTCTCTTTGGGTGCCTCTCGCTCGTCTCGCTCAGATTGGATGCCCCGCGCCGTTGTTTCTGCCAGTCGAGGAACACTCAAATGTGCCGCAACTGCGCTGAGAGTTGCATGTGTGACCCGGAATGCCCAGATGGGGTGGGAGAGAGAGGATGCACGTGCGAGAGAGGGAGAAAGAGCGGGACAGCTGGGATTGAAAGCAAAACTTTTCACTTGAAAATTGTTGGCGATTAGTTAATTTCATGTGATTTTCATTTTCCTGTCAACCTCTTTCATGTACAAACTTTTACGCCAGAAAGTTGAAGTTTTTCCCCTCTACAACAACAAACTCGTCCATCCTGATCGGAACAGTAGAAATATGCACACCACCACATCGTCATCATCATCGTCGTCGTCATCGCGTCAATCGTTCGGTCGTTCACTCGCCTATTCCATGAACTTTTCCCATCGTCCTACTATGGGGCGTCTAAGTCACAGACTGGATCCTCTGGAAGCAATCATGTGATGGCCTTTAAGGCTCCTAATTGCCGCCTTTCATCAACTTCAAATCGGGTTCGAACGCAAATGTCCATAAAATTGACTCCCCTAAAGGTTCTTCCCACCAGCTGGTTCACTGGAATAATTCAAATCATTCAAGATTGCTCCGCAGCCTCATTTTGCCTTGCTACCCATGTATAATAGCTCAAAAAATCGCGAAGTAAACTTTTAAAGGCTCTGGATTCCCGAACATTTTTAATTTTATTGAATATTTTAAATTTTATTGAATATTTTAAATTTTATTGAATATTTTAAATTTTATTGAAAATTTTATATTTTATTGAAATTTTATTTTATTGAAATTTTGAATTGTATTGAAATTTTGAATTTTCTTGACCCTTTTGCCTTTTCTTGCCCCTTTTGCATTTTCCTTGCCTTTTGCCTTTTCTTGCCCCTTTTGCCTTTTCTTGCCCCTTTTGCCTTTTTGCCCTTTTGCTTCCTTGCCCTTTTGCCTTTTCTTGCCCCTTTTGCCTTTTCTTGCCCCTTTTGCCTTTTCTTGCCCCTTTTGCCTTTTCTTGCCCCTTTTGCCTTTTTTGCCCCTTTTTGCCTTTTCTTGCCCCTTTTGCCTTTTTTGCCCTTTTGCCTTTTCTTGCCCCTTTTGCCTTTTCTTGCCCCTTTTGCCTTTTCTTGCCCCTTTTGCCTTTTCTTGCCCTTTTGCCTTTTCTTGCCCCTTTTGCCTTTTCTTGCCCCTTTGCCTTTTCTTGCCCCTTTTGCCTTTTCTTGCCCCTTTTGCCTTTTCTTGCCCCTTTTGCCTTTTCTTGCCCCTTTTGCCTTTTCTTGCCCCTTTTGCCTTTTCTTGCCCCTTTTGCCTTTTCTTGCCCCTTTTGCCTTTTCTTGCCCCTTTTGCCTTTTCTTGCCCCTTTTCCTTTTCTTGCCCCTTTTGGCCTTTCCTTGCCCCCCTGGCCTTGCCCTTGCCTTTTCTTGGCCCTTTTCCTTTCCTTGGCTCTTTTCTTTTTTTTTTTGCCCTTTTCCCTTTTCTTGGCCCTTTCCCTTTTCTTTGCCTGTCTCGCCTCTCTCCTGTCTAGATATGTCAGTCTTCCCCAATAGCCGCCGTGGTCTCCATCGTCTTCGACACCATCGACTGCCGTCGCCATTTGTATTTTTCGAAAATCCATTACTCGAACTAGTTTCGAACTCGCAATGGATCGCGAAAATACGCTTCGGAGGGTATAAATTTTCATTAGACGTCGTCAACGTCAGTTTTCGCGTCATTTATCACTGAGCCACCAAAACAACAACAACAACAACAATCACAACGACACCAATAACTACAACAAAAGTGGGAACGACGTCAGCCAACACAACAGAATATTGCAACGTGGTGAAGAAATTTAATGGGAGGGAAATGTTGTTCTTAGTGTTTGTTGTTGTTGCTGGTTCGTTTTGTTGTTGTTCTTGGTGTTGGTGCTGTGGATGACATTGATGTTGACGCTGTAGTTGACGTCGCTGTCAGCAACTAATTATTTGCAATAACTTGCCGTTGTTGTCATCCACTGTCTCACTCATTCACTCTCCATCTCTTTCTCTCTCTGTCTCTCCCTCTCTGCTCTTCCCGCATTTGCAGCAAATTAAAAAGTTACAACTTTTAACGCAATCAGCGGCGCTCAACCGTGAGACGATTGCAGCATCACAATTAGCCACGTCAACATCCTCATCGTCCTCCGGCGCCCCCTCCTCCTCCTCCTCCGCAGCGGGGGCGGCGGCCGCTTCATCATCGTCAGCGACGTCGACGGGCGCAGCAGCAGCTGGCGTTCTAATTGCATCAGCGGCCGACCCCTCGCCGTCCTCGTCCGCCGCCGGCCCCTCGTCGTCGATGTCGTCGTCCGGAGCCGGAAGTCGCCACCATGCGGGGGCCGGCGTCGTGACCGTCGAGGAGGACGCGCTGTCCCTGGAGCGCCTGAACTCCCTGCGGATCTACATGACGTCGGTGAAGACGCTGCCGTTCAACTTGCGCATATACGGGTGAGTAGTTTGTCGAAGAGCGGGCCGGAAGTGGTTGCTGCCGGGCTCAGGGGTCGCCTGCAGTTGCAGTAGATTTTAATCGATGCCGAAGACAGTTTTTACGAGCTCCGCTAAACCAGGCCCTGCCCTCTTCGACCCTTCTTTCGGGTCGGTTCATCCTGTTCTCTGCCAAGCGATCTGGAGCAAAAATTGGAAATGGCAAAATTTGCATGAATTAGACATTTTGCCAGAGGTCGCAGTTACGTCGACGTTGGATCTCCTCTGCTGGGTTTATTTTGGAAAACGTAGACAAACAGAAAAATATTCTAATATATTCTAGAGCTTTTTATAACCAACATACAATTATTTTAAAGGAGCAATTTTGAGTTCTACAATGTTGGAGGATCCTGCAGGCAAAGACCGGGGATACGCAAAGATTTATTTCACTTGTTTTAATAAGTAATTTTAAATTGAAAGAGATTTATTAAAAGAGTTTGAATACAATATATCAGATGAAATGTTGGTGCTCTTCACAAGACTTCTACGACCTAGATATCAACTAACTATTGTAGAAGAACAGATCGATTATCCCTCTAAAATATGCTTAAAAAGAAGCTCCATCATTTAAAAGAACTAAGAAGAATGTGTAAAATATTTATCCGAGGAGATCCTAAATTCGAAGGATTCGAAGAGAATTACATACAGCTCGGAGAACTCGTATAAGGAATTTCTGTGCGAAAAGTTTCCTGCTCTGGAATTTTAAGAGCTCTCAATGGAGAATTCATAAAAAGATGCATCTCCACGTGAGCCATAAATCAAATATGAATGGAATCAGTGCTGTATTGATTGAAACAACAACTTTTCAAGTCTAGAAAAGCTCTGTTGGCAACCCAAGGGCGGGCTAAAGTTCGTTTAATCTTAATTTCGTTTAACAACCGGCAACAAAAAACGAAATTTCATATTAAAAATAAGTTTCATATCAAAAAAGGGCGAAAAAATGCTCCTTTACTTTACTTTTTGATGGAGTGGCCGAGGATCCAAACTTCGTCAGCGAAAAAGCAACTGTTCGGCAGTGGAAAGAAAGGGCGGGCAGGGGCCGAAGCACGGAGCTAAAGTGCACTAAAATAATCTTATTAAAAAAGTGGCAGAGATCGCAGCATAAATCTTCCAGACGAAGGCAAGGCCAACCAAACTTTCAGGAGGCGACCCCACCGAGCCATTGAATTCCATCCCCACCTCGCACACTCTCCCGCTTCCTCTTTTGATTCCCTCTCTCTTGTCTCCGTCTCCCCGCAGCGACGATTTGTTCTCGGACCAGCTCTACATGGACATCGGGGTCTCGGCCCGCCTGCTGAACATCATGGCGAACTCCACGATTTTCGCGTCCGTCATCTCGTATAAGAATCTCAAAAGTTTCCTGCCCCGGACCTATTACACGCGCGGCAGGTGAGTTCATTATCCTCCTTCGTCCTTTGGTCCTTTGGAGTTCGGTTGAAATGTCCCTCAACATTTCCGATGAACTCTTTGGATCGCATTTCCAAACGATTTTTGAACTTTTCTTTAAAAGTTTCGCTGTTACTATTTGAATTTATTTTCTTTGTTTGAATTTGAGGCAACTTTTTGTTCGATTGGGAATTGTAATTATTATTATTTTTTACGAGCTTTTGTAATTCTCTCATTGTGATTTATATTTTATCATATGAAATCAACAAGTTTTTGTAGGCTTTTCTTTCTATAATTTTTTAATTAATTTGTATATGAACGTGTAATTTTTATTATCTTGGTCTGTATATATTTCGTAGTAAATAATTTTTTTGTTAATTTTTATTTCAAGTTTTTTAATATCGTGTATATTTTTATAACACTTTGTTGAGAAATTCAGGTTTTTCGCGAGTATTGGCAATGTTAATTAAAATAAATATCGATTCTTGTTTAAATAAAATGTCAATGAAAAATAAAAAATTATCTCTGGTCTTGGCTATTGTATTATTTTATGTGTTAAAAATAATAAATAAAAATAAACATTTATTATGTACATTGAATATTTTTTGCGGCGTTATTAATTGTATTGCTTAAACCTTCAGTGATAAGTGAAAAATATTATTTATGTTTTGGTAATTATTTTAAATTTTCGCAGTATTCAAAGTATATTTAATTACTACAAACATGATTTATATAAACTATTATATTTTTCGTATAATTATCAAAAGTTTGTTCTTTATACAAAAGTGCTTAATTTATTTCTGACTGTGAAAATTGCATGGGTTAATATTTTTTATTTTCAGAAATCAAAATGAAAATATTCATACAATTTTATTAATGCTTTGCTTTTTCACTCGTTCTCTGATTTAATTGAATCATTCCTTGTTCAAATTTAATCTATCGAACTTCAATATTTATGCATCCCACATGCCGGCTCCCCCTTCCTTGCGTCACATGGCCTTGGCCGCGATTGAGTTTTCATTTCGAATTATATTCGGCGTTGAACTCGGAGGGCTTTTCGGGAATTCGAACATGTTCCGCCGTTGAGGAGCAGGAGGAGGCGGTGGAAACCCAATGAGTTTTATGCTAATTTTGTTGGCATTTATTAATACGCCGCATATCATTCGAAAGCCATATTTAATATCAGAGCCAACAACAACAACGCCACACACACACACACAGGCCCATGTACATGTACTTGGTGCTACACACATGCACGCGCTCTAATTAAAACTAGAAGGCGAAAAAAAGTCTCGACAGAATCCGCTTAAATCGTCCAAATCCCCGCCTCCCGCCGCCTTACGAAATGCTCGAATGTATTTCGCACTCACACACACACACACACTCTCCCATACAGACACAGACAGAGATACACACACACTTAAACTGGTTTGTCGCGCGTGGACATCGCCGCCAAATTTTTCGCTTATTTGCTTTCGTGTCATTTTAATTAAAAACGTTGCCGTAATCAAAATGGCCGCCGCATTCGCATTTGTATGAGTGCGAGATAGTGAGCATGTGTGTATTTCACACATCACTGGGCGCCTTTGTGTGCGTTTCTCTCGATTTTACTTGTGGATTTTCTCTCATTATGTTAGACATGAAATAAAATCATTTATCGGTGTCTCTTCTTTTTCCTTCACTCTCTTTCTTTGCCTCTTCCTGCACGCACAGCGACGCCAAAGACGCCGACTACGTCCTCGCCTCACGCATCGTCCAGACCTGGCTGTTCCAGTCCAACCGCTCCAACGACAACTTCCGCGAGCCCCTCGACCTGCCCGGCTTCGAGGCGGGCCACGTGGAGATCATCTTCCAGCACGAGGGCGCGCCCAAGGACAGCGACTGGCTGCCGGTGTGCGGGTGAGTACAACGATCACCGATCTGTCTCTCTCTTCAAGTCTAAGCCCCAAACTCGTCTCTCCACAGACACGACCACAAGGCCTCCTTCGAGTCGACCTGGCGCTCGGACCTCTGCATCACGAAGAACATCATGGAGAACATGACGCGCTGCATCTGCCCGCTGTCCGGCACCTACGTGGTGATGCTCACCAAGCGGAGCCTCAACGTGAGTCCATCGTTCTTAGTCTTTTTTATGTTTATTTATTTATTTAAAAATATTTATATTTGAGAGAGTTTGGAATGGTATTTTAACTTTAGATAAGATGAGGTTGTCTCTCTAAGTCTTCCAAAGATCACGCGGGGTTTAAATGGGGACCAACGAGGAGTGACTAAAGGGTCGCATGGCCAAAGTTTTGAAATCACTGCGAAAATAAAAACTTCCTCCTCCTCCTCATCGTGATGGAAATCGTCTTGGAATCTCCAAGAATGCGAGTGGTCGAAATAAATTATATTCAAAGAGCGAAAAGTTTCGTTGCCATTGTTGTTGTCGACGTCACAATAAAAAGTAGCAAAAGTAGCTAAAATAGTGAGCAACCGAACCTCTTGGAGGAGGCGTGGCCGAGGGTGGGTCGACTGTTGCTCGAGGTCGAGGTCGCAGAGTGACTTTCGATGTCCCACCTCCGTCCGCTCCGCCCTCGGGGAGGCGAATGCGAATTTAAAAAATGCCAAAATCCTCTCTGATTTATTGCCTCTCCGAGTTGTTGGTGTTGTTGCTACAATAGTATTTTAGTAGTGGTGAATGCTGCCGCAAGTTCAGCTGCAACAAGGTTAAGTTCTTACCAACCACGCTCGGTACCACCAAATAGTAGCCAAGAGAGCGCGGGGCTGAGACGACAGACAGACCTTTGTTGCATTTCGCATTTTTGCTGCGACTTCCGGCTGAACAACTTCCGCTTTGCATTGAGAGTGCTTTACTGGGTTTTTTTACAATGCTGTGGTTTTCGTGTCCATGACGACCCGCTCGGAAGCAACTGGTTTTTAAATGCGGCCAGCGAACGTGGGCAGGACGAAGATGAAGAGACGAAGAGCGGAAACTTCTGCACATGCCATTATTGTTGTTGTTGTGTCTATTTGTATTTTCTGTTGTTGTTTGAATTTGAATTAAATTCTTTGTCTTAACAAATTTGCATCTCGTTGCAGTCGTCGGTGCCACGCCCCGAACAGCGGCCCCTCTTCGTGATCATCAGCTGCGGCTGCTGCCTGCTGCAGTCGTGCACTGCGTTCGCCATCTTGCTGCCCATCTGGTACAACCGGAAGTGCGCCATTACGTTCCTCAAGATGCAGTTCTGCGTCTCCACCTCGAGTGTGATGGTGATCTTCCTGCTCGGCTTCCTGAAGATGCTGCCCGTGGTGAGTCTACACAAGTGAAAATAAAAGATAATAATGGAGAAACCCAGTGGAGAGTGGAAGAGGAGATTTTCAGGAAATGAGTTCAAAACGACATATTGTAGAGATGACCAGATCTGGATAGTCTTCTATTGTATTATTTCTTTTAATCAGCATATTTGAAGAATTTCCGAAGTTCTTCAACTTTCGGGAAATTCCAAAGCAAGCAAGAAGTTCCTAAAAACCTTCCCATTCTGTATTTGTGAGCTTCCCACCCCTCGGCATCGGTGGCGATAGCTCCCCAAACCCTTCCTCTAACCAAGGCCAACGATTCAATTTGTACCCCTGATGGTTCGTTCCGCAGGATCATTTGAATTACAAACATTTGTCCGCGAGTGATATTTCCCAATCTCTTCAGTAGTGGAGACTCTCTCCACTCTCTCCACCGGTCACCGATGCGCTCTGTCGACCGCAATCAGAAATGCAAATGCAAGACAAACATCCGCCCGAGTGAAATCAAACGAATTCGGCGACCTCCTGAGCGACGAAATCAAACCGGAAATCGCAGCATTTTACTCGAACCCCCATGCGACAGGCACCACCGACCCCGTTGCCCCCGATCGAGCAGCTGCGACTCCCCAGCGCGTCCGGAGCTCGGACATAAATTGCACAAATCGCATATAGATGTCGCTGTCGAACATCGAAGTCGCTTCCTGTCTGCGCGTGCCGCCGCCGCCATGTTTATTTATGCGCGCTTCCGTGTCGTCGGGTCGATGTTCGACAATTATTGCGGATGTTCGAATTAGTTCGAACACGAGCAAATCATCCACCCCGCCCCCCGATGGGCGGATATGACAACGAGTGAAGATAAGAGGAGGGATTAAAAAATAAACCACGAAATAAGAAATTCAATTATAATAAAGCAAATAAATACAGGGCAGAAAAAAACACTGAGACTGCAAGGGAAAATTTACCCCCGACCGAGATGGGGACAACCTCGACCCCAGATCGAGTTGGAGACAACCTCGAGGCGTCCGGATTCCCCGTTGACTCAGCCGACCCGACCCGCGCCCTCCTGTGAACTTTCGATTTTACGGTTTGAGCGCAAACTTTTAAATTTTCATTTCTTTTCGCCCGTTTCCTTCGCTCCACCACCCGCCCCTCGGGCTCATCGTGGTTCAGCTCAGCGGTTAAAAGCTTTGGAGCTCCTGGGCCCACTCTTCTGGCTCAACGGAAATAAAGGAACCCCGATTTGCGGGCGAAACATTGCGATTTTATATTTCTCATTTCATTAGGGAACACACAGGCAGACTAACACCACCGCAATTACGCACGCATACTCACAAACACACACATGCACGCAACCCTCAACCGAATCCAGTTCCCAAAAGAAATTTAAATTCATAAAAGATTTCAAGTTCGCGCCGCATGCTTGTGGTGGAGAGGGGAAGAGACAAGCGTATTAATATTAATACATTTTAAAATAAACAAAACATTGTTGCGTTTGGAGAATGCGGGGGTGAAAAGGGCTTGAGGGAGGTCTCGCGAGGGCCCGGAAAGGCCCCCGCAAATTTTGATAAAGCTTTTAATAACAATTCATAAAAAAGGAATTAAATAGAATTCGGCACTAAATCATTGCCGGAATTTCGACAGAATAGATGATTCTCTTGTTTATCCATGAGGGATCCCATGGATCGCCAGTTATAGGAACAACTTGGGAATGTGAAGATGGTGATGGTGTGGAACAAGAGAAAAATAATTATTGTTGAATAGAACCTCCTTGTATTAACCTATTAGGTTAATACAATTAACCTATTAGGTTAATACAATTCCTAAAAAAATGCATAATCTGAAATTTTAATAATGGGATAATAATTTCGGATTACGAATGAAGGGTCAAATCCACACTTTTATGTCTTATGTCATTTCCCCTTATTCTCAAATGTAAGCAAATATCACTGAGAAGTCTCAGAGCTCAGACAGACAAGTCGGCGGCGCGAACAAACAAAACGTTTTAATTTAGTCGAGAGTCGAGCGCGAGAGTCGCCTCCCACGAGGACGAATGCAAGGAGTCGAGGGTCGCATCAGGTCTCGCATGTAATAAGAATCGCAAACACGAAATTTGAAATTATCCACAACATCACCACAGCAACCAGAAACGGGGACAAACAGAACAGGAAAAACATAAGAATTTTTCAACTGCCACCAATATACAGGGGGAAAGAAAAGGATATCAAGGACGCAGGCCGGTGGGAGGAAGGGAAGGGGAGACAACAAAGTGTATGCTAATTTCCAGGAGACGCTGGGTGGAGGGCGAGGGGAGAGTGGGGACCATGTTAAGACTCAAAGCGCGGGTCGTGGTCGATGGGTGACGGACGGGCATGAGGACGAAACTCACAATTTAATGTCTCTGCCTTTCCATCGTCCCACCATCCCAGGAATTAGTCCGCGAATTATTCATTTTCCAGCGTTGCAAATTATTAAAGCGAAGACGTAAATATTGTTTTATGGCTCGCTTTCATCTAATCATGTTGTTGCTCTTCCCATTGATGTTGTTTCCATGGTTGCTACGAGTGAATATTCATGTAATTATGTGTATTTGTCTTTGTCGTGTCTGACACTTCTTTTGAAATATGAACTTAAGAATAAGTAAAAGAAGTCATATGAATATTTAAGGTTTTATATAGATTCGTAATTAAAAATTTGAATACCGAGGGGGAGATGAAAGTGTGTGCTTTGTAAAGGTGAAAATTAATTAATTTGGAAAATTTGTTTCAGAAATTTCCCATTAACCGTTTTATTGGAACAGTTTAAAGATTTTTGCAATTTTTGCATGAATTTCGTAAATTCGTTCAGAGATTATCAGAGCCATTGTATTCTACTTACATTTTATCTTTCACCCTGCGTGAACAAATTGTCATATATAAGAGACCAGCCTTCTCCAATCAGAACTTTTCAGCCCTTTATTCGCGTCTCCACAATGAAACTCTTCCCTTTGCGACTTTAATTTGCGGATTTATTAACGCTCGTTATCTTTTCTGTTTCCTTCTGAAATTGCTGTTAATTGCACCCAACCCCATCTCTCGCTCCCAGCACTCGGCAACAACAGAAGGCAGCGGGAACAATGAGAAAAGCAACAACCGTCGGCCATTGTTCGCTGCGTCCAGGGCTCGGTGTGAGGAGGCTCTTAAATGGGAATTAAATTTGATTGAGCTCCTCGCCTTCCTCCACCCTCCTCTCTCGACAAATGTGGAGAGTTCTGGAGCTTCGCCCCTTGGTGCTCCTCGAAAAGATGTCAGTTGAAGACTCTCAATGCTTCAGCGGGGAAAGAAGCCTTTGTAAAGAGCCCCTGTACGAAACTCGCCAAAAGGACTGCCAAAGGGCGCAGAAACTGCAATTTAAAGAATTCCTGGCAACTGCACGGCGGGGACCGCAGGAATCCAGCTATTAAGCTTAACTCCTTCTAGGACAAACCGACTCTGAAATTGTCCCAGAATCCTCAACCTCAATTCCAGACTCTCCAAAGACGGTTAACGTCTTCTCAAAAAACCGCTAATTAAAAGTGGTCTTAAATAACGGTTTAAACATCCGAAACATTTCACTCTCTTTCTCTCTAGTCTTCCTGCTCTTTCTCTACTCTCCGCTCCGGACAAAGCAAATAATAACTTTGCTGATTATAATGAGTTTTTCTCTCCCATTTTACGAATGTCCTTAAGACCAGGCAATTGTTGTCAGGACAAAGCAAGGAAGGATAATAATAGAACCGAGGATTTCACGCTCTCTTCCTCTGCCAATTCTTTGTGTCTCCGTCGACATCTCGCCGTCGTCCTAATTAAATCGCGCGATTGTAGGTAATCGCAATGAAAAGCACAGAACCCATCTTGAAGAATGGAACTTCAGGGCGGAATTTAAGTACTTTTCTCCGCCAGAAAACTCGTATATCTCTCGGTCCGTCTCTCGGTCCATTTTTCCGTCCATCTGTTCGTCTATTAATCTGCCGAGCTGTCCGCTTCTGTTGTCGAAATGACGAAGTAAATTAAAGAAGAGAAGGATTGTTCTTTTTGGGCGTTTTAATGCTCCGGCTGTTTCTACAACAACCCCAATGATAAAGAGGCTCGTAGTAATTCTATAATAATACAACCGATTATATCTATATTTGTTCTCCATACCAAAATCTCTTCTCCAAATCAAAGACTTTTTATCAAGAGACTGTAATAGAAAACTCTCAAACACTTTGCTCAAAACCAATATGTATCACTCACTAACTATTTGTCTTTCTTTCTCTCTCTTCCTCTCTCTTCGCAGAATATGCAGGCGGTCGTGAGCAGCTCCCTGGCCTCGCTGCTGCTCTTCGGCATCTCGACGCTCATCGCCATCGCCCTGGTGATCCACTCGGAGATGGTACCCAAGAAGTTATGCCACGTGACGACGAACGCGACGACAGCGGCATTAGTCAGCAGCAAGCAGCAGCAGCAACATCACCAACAACAACAGCAGCAACATCAGCAACAGCTCCATCATCAGCAGCTCCTGCAGAAGCAGGAGATGGAGCTGGAGTTGGAGAAGTGTCGCCCCTCCACCGGTCCGGGGCTGCGTTTGCGGGGCGGCAATAGCAACAACAACAATTTGTCGCCCGGCATCCGCGGCGCCATCGGCATCAGTTGGCTGCTGCCGCTGCTGTTTGCGATATCGTCGCCACTTATTTGCAGCATCATCGGCGAGTGGCCGCAGCACTGGTGGCTGGAAGTTACGACCGCGCCCACCGCCCACGGCCACAGCCACGCCCTCGACCACGCCTCGTTGCTGGAGCCCGCGACGAGGGACGTCTTCAGCACAAGCGGCGGCGACGGCTTCTTTAATGGCGACAATTTGTTCGAGCCACCAACGACGACGAAGATGACAACAACAATGACAACAGCTCCATCTGGAGTCGCGACCGCGACCACCTCCAGACTGTCCTCGACTACAACCACGCCGCCGTTGTTCGACCAGCGCCACCAGCATGGCGGCATATTGACATCCGCTTCCGACGGCCGTCAACCAACGGCCGCCTTGGAGACAACGGCCACAACAACAAAAACGGCATCCCTGAGCTTCATCACTTTCATCGCCATCGATGCGCTGCTCGTCCTCCTCTTCGCCGCCCTCCTGACGACCTTAATCAGGAAGCTTTTATGGCTGCTGCGCAAGAATCAGAACCCGCATCAGCATCCGCTGGGCAAGTTTAAAATGGCGATCGACAGAAGGTGAGTCCTCAGAGATCTTCTTCGTCATTCTTTCGCCTTTCTCTCCTTTCATTCTCCTCTCCTTTCGTCCTCCTCTCCGTCATTTCATTCTCCTCTGCATCCTTTCGTTCTCCTCTTCCTCCTTTCGTTCTACCCTCCATCCTTACATTCTCCTCTCCTTAATTTTGTTCCATTCCTCCATTATTTTGCTCTCCTTTCCACCATTTCCTCCTCCTTTCGTCTGAACTTAAACTCTCATTCGTTTCCACTGTTGATCTTTCAGGATCGGCCTGCTCTACCGCTGCGCCCTGCTGCTGTGTGTCAAGCTGTCCACGGACGCTCTGTTCGTGGCCTACGTCAACGCCAGGGAGGAGGATTCCTGGTGGAGCTACCCATTCGGGGTGGCGGCCGTGCTTCTGGTAAGTTCTCCCCTCTCTTTCGTATATTATAAGGTGGCTTTCAAAA
>JAFDUT010000369.1:13992-38778 GCA_017309665.1 Coelopa frigida
GTCAGATCTAATTTGTTTGGACACATTATAGTTTGCACACGATTTTCAATGTAGGGTAACTTATTCGGATAGGCAACCAGGCAAAATATTGAAATTTGTTGAAGATTTTTGACAAAGTAGACCATAAATCATTAAGACGATAATCATCGTGAAATATTCCACTATACCTTAAAATCCTAATAATTCCTTAATTAACAACAATATTCATGTTTCAAAATTAATTTTTTATTCGTTGAATTTTTCTTAAATACACTAAAAAAACAACAGGCAAAAGATTGGAATTTGTTGAGGATTTTCGAAAAAGAGGATGATAAATCATTAAGTCCCATACATTCGTGAAATATACCAGTATACCATATATTCCTTAATTAACAACAATATTCATGTTTCCAAATTAATTTTTGATTCATTCAATTTTTCTTAAATACACTGAAAAACAACATAATTTTGTGACAAAATTCGATGGTATGAAAAATCAACGTTTGCCCTACACAACAATCCAATGTTCTTTGAATGAGTATCATCCAGCTCATTTTGGCAACGTGCTCTAGTTCGGAGGAGGCATCATCATCAACAACGGCGGCAGCAAAGCAGCACCAGTCATCGTCACAGTGAGTTTATTGCAAAGCTGTGCGGGTGTCGGGAGTGACGTCACCCACTATATGCATCTGTATGTCAGCAGTGTGCCGGCGAACGAAAGCCATCGAGTGTGCGGAGGCGTCCATTGGAGGGATCCGCAGAGAGGCAGTAAAATAGAAATTAAGTACTTGATTACGCACAGCAGCAGAGGACGCAGATGGGAGCGAAGACTACTGGGGGAAACTACAGAGAAGAGTTTGAAGTGGGCGTGGCAGTCGGGAAACGAAGAGATCCGACGCGGAGATTGACGTTGAAAATAAACCAACATCGAACTATTGACACATATTTTGCCCCCATATGCCGAGTGAGGTTGTGAGGGATGCCAGAATCGTGCTCTGGATTTCAAGATGCCTGCCGTAGGGTGTCGCGAGCGGCGTCTGCTCGTTTTGTTAGAACATTTTGAAAATTCTATTCGTAAATACTTTCGAGTATTTAGTTTAGCAAGAGTTTGGCTGCCGGTCGGGTCTTGTGTGGCGTGGGCATCGGCGAGTTTTCTGCCTGGCGGACAATTGGTGAAGGACGATAGCGATATATAGTATACATGTGTGCACGAGAAGCCGCCGCCGATCTATACGAGACATCAAAAGTTGCGAAGTGAATCGATTGTGATTTCCCTCCGAATAAAGGCGTCTCGTGATTTATGGCCGCCGAGTGAAATGTGAGGATTTTCCCGGGATCCCAGTGTTGTTACAGCAACTCCGTGTCTTCCATTGTCCACAGCTGCGAAAACAATTCCCTCGGCCGACGCGACGCCTATCGCCAAGTGATCAAACCTTTCGCGTCGTTATATAATCGGTCGTCGCTAGTGAGCCGCCCAGTCCACAACATGTCGGCCACGAACGGCAACGCCGCCGTTGCTCCCCAGTTCGCCGCCGCGCTCGTGCATCAGGTGGCAACGTTGCACCCGCAGCAGAACGTCATCGTGTCGCCGCTGCTGCTCGAGGCGGCGCTGGCGCTGCTCTACCTCGGCTCCGACGGCGCCACCGCCGACGAGCTGAAGCGGGCGCTGCAGCTGAAGCGCTTCGGCAGCAACGCGAAGATGGCCACCTACTTCGCAGACGTCGTTCGGCGCCTTCAGTCCGCCCCGAGGACACCCAGATCCTGATGCAGCAGACGCTGCTGCTCGGCGACGGCGTCGCCCTCTCGGAGGAGTTCCAGAAAATCGCACACAAATACTTCCAGACGGGGACGGAGCGGGCGCCGTTGGGGGATCGCGCGGCGCTGCTGCAGCACATCGACGACGCCCTGCATCGGACGCCACTGGGCCAGCTGATGCCGACGCGCTTCTCCGACGACGCACTGCCGACGTCTCCGCAAGCGTCGCGCGCCCCTCCTCCTCTGCGCCGCCTACTTCCGCAGGCAAGTGGTTCCTGCCCTTCAGCGCCTACCGCTCCGGCCTCTACGAGTTCCACCTGAGCCCCGAACAGCGTCGGCCGGTGCCGATGCTCTTCGACGACGACCTGTTCGTGAGTTCGCCGAGTTCAAGGAGCTCGACGGCGCGCGCCATCGAGCTGCCCGTACGAGCACGAGGAGGAGCTGGCCATGCTGCTGGTGCTGCCCAACAGGCGCGACGGACTCGCGGAGCTCGAGCAGCGCCTGAGCGGCGTCGACCTGTGCAACCTCGACGAGGCGCATGCAGATGGAGAGCGTCCAGGTGCTGGTGCCCAAGTTCCGCATCGTCTCGAGATCGGTCTGCGCGAGATCCTGGTGAAGGTGAGTCGACAAGTGAACGAGGATTCTTTTATTTTACGAATGGGACTGTTCAAAAGATTCAGGTTATCAAAACATCTTCGGAAAGTAAAGCATTCAAAATGTATGTGTATAATATTCGCGGATTATTGACAGGATTGTAAATTGTTCCGAGTCGACCCAGAATCAGCCAAGGCCAATGGATAATTTTCCATTACTTTAATTTATTTGATTGATCGTCTCAAACAATTATAATGATTACGCTGGGCGGGAAGTGTTCAAGGCTGCTAAAAATAGTGCACAAATTGTTCGCCAAAACAATGAAATCATTGAACGGAAATAAAACCGTCTTCCCGATAAATGTTTGCCCATATTTGAGAATGTGAATCGAAGTGCCGAATAGGCGAACACAATGAGTGGGTCTCGATAAAGACACAAATTATCCAGAATATACTTTTTATTGTATTTATTTATTGTACTTAAAAATAGCGAACAGAGTACAAAGCATGTTCTATGCTATGTATAAAATTATCTTACATGGGTTTATTGTTTATAATTTATAGTAATCAACCCCCCCAATTTGATAGTAAATGAAATTAGTTAGAGAAACCACAATATAGTGGTTAAGAATCCCGAAAGGATTCAAGGAATATGGGAACTAGAATGTGGATCACTTACCAAAGGTATGAAATCCTTCTCTGAATCGCTTGAAGAACCCGGCCACCTGTTGAGAGAACCACCCGTGTCAAGCGAGAGCTTTGGAAAACGAATAGAGTGGCAGCATAACGACACATCGGGTTTCTCGCGCCAGCCTCGAAGTATGCCATGAAATATAACTGCAATTAATTTCCCCACCCATACAGGGTGCCATTCGCCGATAAATTCAATTAAATCCCAAACAAAGTTATTAGTCGGCGTTCCGGAGAGATTGTTGCTACCGATTAATTAATTGGTTTCTTTGTATACTTCGCAGTTGGGGGTCGCCACGATCTTCGGCGACGAGGCCAATTTCAAGAATCTGCTCAAAGAGAATTCCACGGAGCACCTGCCGATCAACGACGTGCTGCACAAGGTCTGCATCGAGGTGAACGAATCGGGCTCGGAGCCCGCCGCCGCCGTGGGTGAGTAGTGGAGGGAGGAAGAAACATGAGCAGCTCTTTGGACTAATGACGATTCCTCTTCCTCTCTTTATCCGCAGCCCACAAGCCCATCGTGCTCAGCAACAGCCTGGACTCGCGCCAGAAGTTCTTCCGCGCCGACCACCCTTTCTACTTCGCCATCCGCAGCCGGGACGTCGTCTACTTCGCCGGCCACGTGACCACCTTCTGAGCCAGGACGGCGAATGTTTCGTTTCTGTTGCTGCAGCAAGTGCTTTGTTTGTTGTTGAAATCAATTAAAGGATAATTAAAGGATAAACGCCGCGAGGCAGAACAAGACGCGTCGAGAATTGAAAACGCATTTAATACATCATTTTTCATATAACAAAGAGTCTTTAGAGTTTTATTGGTTGAAGTATTTTAAAAATGTTACAATCTTCTAAATCGAAAATGCTCGAATATCATGTTGAATTTGTAAGTGACTAAGATTAGGGATTAATTTACAAATCTTAATTTACTCTAGCTAAATTGTAGTTAAATTTAGTTTAAATAAGTTTGATTCATGTCGATTTCTGTTTTATTTTTTGAATTTTGTCTGTTTGTTCGGTTTTATTTCTCATCTCATTTGGTGTAGTACATAAAAGATAGCTTACATTTATTGTTTTCCGAAATCGGATGCATTTCCCAGTTTATCTTTCATTTGCATTTGGATCGCAGTCGAGATAAAAGTACTCATTGAACGCACTCACACACTCACATGGGTATATTTAAACAGGTATTTACACATTACATATAACTATTTCAGGAGAGCTAAACATTAGGCTGATCAATATTTACAAACACATTCAATATTTGGTCACAACGATGATATATTGGTATTTGGACTGCAATTGTGCCGCAGTCACCCTGCTTGCCGTCCACTCAATCTATTTACAATGCCTCTTTTTGATATCCGAAATTATGCGGCGAATGGAAGAAACTATGTTAGTAAATTCGAAATCATTCATATATATATATATCTATTCTTGTCGCCTCCGGCTCTATTTACACGGACTTCTTTTGCTTAGATAACTTAGGAGCTGCCTAGTTACTCAGGAATTTGACCTGTTCCAATGGAACTCTTCGCCCCAAGGATAGATATTTACAGCTGCGATATACAACTCTATAAATAACCTATGAGTAACAACCAATTGATTTCATTGCCTTGGGCATGATGGAGGTGCCAGGCGTGGTCGATATCAATCTGAGGATGGATCGAAACTCGAGACTGAGATCAAGGAGCTTTGTCAAATGAATGTTGGCTGCTTTTAGGCTTCGATTTGACTTCTTTCCTCAAGATTTGCCGGCGCTCCTCAAATAACCCAATGTGTCCTTATCCACATGCTTAACCGCGCTCCCTTCCCACCCCCTCCCGCTGCTTGCACCAGTTACTATTCCTGCTCGGACTCCTCGATGATGACGTCGTGCTGCATCAGGCCGCCCCTGGGCGCCGGCAGCTCCACGGGGATGCTGCCGCTAGGTGGCAGCGGTGGCGGCGGGATGTCGTCGCACTGATCGTCTCCATCGAGCGGCAGCCGCGGCGGCACCTCGTTGGTCCGGTTCAGCAGGTAGTCGAGGTCGTGCGAGATGCGGTCGAACATCCCGGTGATGGAGTTCTCGTCGTCGGGCGTGGGCGTGGTCGCCGTGTTCCCGCCGGTGGTTGTCGCTGCCGACGCCGACGTCGACGTCGACGTCGCCGGGGCGCTGGTCGCAGGCGCCGCGCTACCCGTGTCCGACATCGGCTCGTCCAGGGAGGAGCACGTGATGGTGATGATGGGCGTCGGAGTTGTTGTCATCGTCGTCGTTGGCGCCAGCGGCGGCAGGTGGTGCGTCGCAGTCGCTGCCATGGGCGGCAGCATCGGGTCGAATGTGTGCGTCGTCGGCTCGACGATGGTCACGCGTTTCTGGGCCTTCGGCGTTTGCGTCGTCACCGAGTTCGTGGTGACGGTGGAAGCGGCGCTGCTGGTGCTGCTGCTCCTCATGTAACTGGTTGCTGTGGCCGGCGTGTTGTTGTTGTAGTTGGTCATGCTCACGAGGGCAGACGGGGGCGGCATGGCCGAGACCTCCACGAAGGGTTTGTGATGTTGCGGTAGTTGTTGTTGGTGATATACTTGTTGTTGCTGCTGCTGCTGTTGTTGTTGCAGATGGTGCGAGGCCAACATGCTGCTGGTGCGGATCCCGATGATGCTGTCTGCAATTGAGAACCAATTTCATGATAGTATTAACTAAAATAATATTCAACGAATTTGGACCAACAGTAAATTTTAGGGCGTAGAAAATTAAATACATATAGAAATTTAGAAATAAAAAATTACAGAAAAAATTAAGAATAAAAAATTGAGTGAATGAAATAAATTCTGTGGACTTTTGACAAAACATCTTATGTCTGTTTTTAAAATGTTTAAGGTGAGCGAATAATAAAAAATTAAGGTTGCAATAAATATTTTATTTAAATACAGTGGTAGTCCAGTATAATGAATGATGTCCAGGATTCGTTCGTTATATCGAAAATTCGTTATATCGAAATACGTATTTCTTTTCATAAATATTACCATAGTAGCAAGTTAAACTCTATTCGTATTATATTTATTCATTTATAAAAAAAAACTGAGAAAATGTACATAAATGAGCAAAATTATTTATTTTTAGAAAAAAATATTTTGTTTGTTTGTACTGAAGTCAATATAACATTTTTTCTATAGAATACTTAATTTTTCAACGGTTCGTTATTTAGAGTCATCAATGGACTATAAAAAAGCGTTCGTTATACTGGACCAATAGTGAATAAGTAAAAATATTATGTTAGAAAAAAAATCTGTCGCTTATTTTGATTTTTTTCATTATAATATTAAAATATATAATATTAAAAATAATATGTTGAAAATTTGCAATGTTCTTATCCCGACTTAAGTTGTTTTATCAAAAGTCCACATTCCACATAATTTAATTTCTCTTAATTATTGTACCCTAATTAACATTTTCATGCCTCTACTAAAGCAGCTTTTAATCGGATTAACCCATGTAAGTTATTGAATGGAACAGCCTTAAGTCCACAAAAACGATTAGCAGGACGTGAAATCAATTGCAACTCGACTCTCCTTCGACTCGCCTCCGGTCGTAATACGTTTTTAATCCGTGTAACCCGAAAACGACTCAGCGAAAGTGCAGCGAGCATGAGGAAGATGAGGAGGAGACAGAGGACGACGACGGATCCTCACATTCTCGTCATGAGCACTTCAGCCGCTGGTTTACAGACGCCTCTTCTGGCCACGACAGCCCACAACCACGCGGAAAATTTATTTTTATCCTCTTGTAGCGAAAAAAGTCCCCACTTGTCACGTGGTTGCGGCCTGGCACCGCCGAAGGACGACCGAGGGACATCCACGACTCACCGCCGGCGGAAGAAGAAGACGAAGGACGGATGAGGTACTTAATAAGCTTACACAAGGAGGGAGGTATTAAAAAGTAGTTTCGCTGCAGAAGCGAATGAAGGGAGGCGAAAAAGGGGGGGGGCGAAAGAAAGAAGGCGGACAAATGACGACGTCCTTCGGCTCCCTTCGCCATGGTACCTTCAGGGATTTTAAGGAATGTTAACGATATGTTTGTCTACAGTTGCCTCTCAGGACGCGACATAACATCGGCGAACGTAACGAAGAAGCCGAGGAGGACGGAAAATCGCCTGTTATAAAAAAGGAACATAAACGGGAATGTTCTTCGCTCCGCTGTATCCCGTGCATCCTGTCGTCTGTCGCCGTCAGTTCTGAGGGAGACGGGAAACCGAATCGAGGCGCTCGTCTACAAGCGTTCTGTCGCCAACGAGCATGGCATGTCATTGTTGTTGTTCTTGTTATTGTTACTGCTGTTGTTGTCTTTGTTGTCGATGCTCGTTTTGTTGTTGTTGCTATTATTATTGTCGGTCGGTCTTTGGTTGGCGATGTAAACAAGCACTTGGGGACCATCTTAAATATTTGCTCGTGGCTCCTTGTGTATGTCCTCAAATTTTGACTGCCGGGGAATTAAGAGATTCCAGTGCTTTATGGGTTGTGGGCTTCGGAAGACTCACGGAAGCGGATCAACGTGTTCGCCGGATTAGCAGGATTAGGAATCTCAGTAAACTATGAGTTCCTCTAGGATGATTCCTACTGGTGGGGCAGAGACGTCCATGTGAGAAGTGGAGACCACACCGAACTCCGCGGATAATAAATTAGTAATGACAGGGGAATTTCATTCACGGAAACTGCTACAGGTACAACAGGCATTACCTTAATACATCGGTTGCATTAATGCGATTGCTTAGTGTGGTGGTATTGAAATGAACTGCATTGGATATTTTTTTATACTCTATGGTTTAGTTATATTCTATTCTTATATGGTGAGAAAACACTTGACTTCTGGAGTCTGTTATATGTTGGTTCTTAAAGTCTGGCCCGTCCTGTAGTATATTAGTAATAATCGAACAGTACTAAATGAGAGAATTCCATAAGAAAACAATTGACTGGATTCTGTTGTACGGAAATGTCTACGCAAGATTCGGTTCTAAATTTCCACCGAAGGAATTTCTCCTTTCGACTAGTATACTAGTAATCGATATAGTAATTAGCTATGAACGTTACGATAGGTTACAACCCGTCCGACAGACAGACCTACAGAGTGAGCGATACCTATAATCCGTCCCGAGCGATGTTCCAATTCCGCAAATTGTGGTGTGTTTTACTCAGTTGACCGTTATTTAGGATAATTGACTTAAGCCGATTACAAGAGACCCCTTCGATAACGTCATGCCTCTTATCGCTGTTGTATTTGTATGTATTTGTATTTGTTGTTATTGCCATTGGGCTTATTGTGAATGCGCAATGAGTTGGATTACGGTTGCGGGATGGAAGGACGGGGATGGGATCAGTTCTCGGTCGGAGGACGAAAGCTCTCGGATTGCTTTTTTTTTTCATTGAGCCGTTTGAGGGTCGTGGAGTGCAATTGATTTCTCGTTGAGTTGTCGAGTTTGTTGTTGTAGTTGTATCACTTAATGGTCGTACTCACCTGGCGCCACGCCCTGTAGAATGTCCAGCGTCTCCACGCCCACGAACTCATGCTGCCCGTCCATGAGCAGCGATTGCGGCTGAAAGATTTGTTGTTGCTGCTGCTGCTGGCGTCGCGCCAGGCTGCCCGTCAGCCCGCTCGCGACGTAGGCGTCGTAGTAGACCACGCCTCCCACCCCGACGCCAACGCCCACCTGCGTCTGCCACGACGCGGCGTCGCTCAAAACGCCATCAGCGTTGCTCGACATCGCGAGTCCTGCCCCCGGTGCCCCGCCCACTCCGCCTCCTCCTCCACCGCCGCCCAGGAGGCTGCAGCACCTGGCGGCTGGCGAACCGACCGTCGCCGCAGACACGAACGCGCCCCCCGGCCCCAACGGGTCCTTCGCCGATTGCTTCTGTTGCATGTCCTGCAGGCATCCCTTTCGCTCCAGGCTGCCGCCGAGGAACGTCTCCACCCCGCCGCCGCCGCCCTGGTCGTGGAGGCCGGTGGCCAGCATCTGGCAACGCGGCGCCGTCGAGATGATCGTCAACGGCAGTTGGCCGCCAGAGGGCGCCATCTGCTGCGTCGGGTGGGTCAGGATCGTGGTGAGGGCCGGCGGGACGCCGCACTCGTTGTCCTTCTCCTTCTCGTGGCTGGTGTAGACTGTCCAGATGGCGAGTGAAAGAGAGAAACAGAGAAAGGGAGAGAGATAGGAATTTTAGAGAGATTTGCAAATGATTGCTTCCGTTCGAGTGCGCAGAGCAAATGTTTATAATTAATCTCTCGCGAGTCTCCGCCGACTGTTGATTCTGCTGTTGACTGTGAGGAGATTAAAATCGATGGAGCGACGGAGGGGCGGGTGAAAACAACGAATAACTAAATAGCGAGGAAAAGGAAATCGTAATAATCGAGGAAAACTCAAAATAAGACTGTAAAAGCTTTTATTTTATTAATAAAAGGAAACGAACGTTTACAAAAATTTACAATTTATTTAAAAACGAACTGCTTGATTCAGTAGTCGGAAAAATAATAATTTCAATTTTGTGAAAATATTTTGATTACAAAAAAAATCAAAAGATACAAAAATTTTAAATTATATTTAGAACAAGTAGATCCTACATTACCCCCCCCTTCCAATTTAAATAACATTAAATGTAACTTGTTTTTTAAATAAAGCAACATTAGAGGAATTATTATTAAAACTGGGTTCAACAAATGCTGGTTTAATATTGTCTATTGACACTTTTTTAACAGAATCTCCTCTTTTAATTGTAAATGTTTTTGAATTTCTATGAACAACCTTATAAGGGCCTTCATATTGTGGTTCAAGTCCAGATCTTTTAATAACTTTAATAAAAACGTAATTACAATTTGATAAAGATTTTGGAACATATGATTTAAAATTATTATAATGATGATTAATTTTAGAACGAACTTGTGAAAAATTGTGTCTCAATATTTGAAGAAATTCACTATGTGAAGGAAAGAATTATTAGAAATTATTAATTCGCCAGGTAAACGGAGAGTCTGTCCGTACACCAGTTCTGCTGGACAACATTTAAGATCTTCTTTAATTGTGCTTCTTAAACCTAAAAGAACTATTGGCAATTCATCGTACCAATGACGAGAGTTATTTGTAGAAATAAGTGAAGACTTTAGCTGTCGATGAAATCGTTCAATCATACCATTCGCTTGAGGATGATACGGAGAAGTATGAATTTTGTGTGAGCCAATTAATTTAGTTAATTCAGAAAATAAGTGAGATGTAAATTGTGTTCCTGGCAGATATGTCTTTCAAGGGATAAGCCTCAGGCCATCTTGTGAATCGGTCAATTATTGTTAAAATATATCGATAACCCTTTGAAATTGGCAAAGGTCCTACAATGTCCATATGAATATGATCAAATCTGACATTAGGAATAGGAATCTGTTGAATAGTAGATTTGTGTACTTATAGATTTTGGATCTTTGGCAATGAATACAGTTTGTTGCCCATTCATAAACATCCTTTCTAATAGTTGGCCAAAAATATTTAGAAGAAATTAATTTTCGAGTTGATCGAACACTTGGGTGAGAAAGAGAATGTAATTTCTCAAAGATCATCTTACGCATCGACAATGGAACATATGCTTTATTAATTTGTTCACAAACATCACACCAAATTTTGATATTAAGATTGGGTATAAGAATTAATTTTAAATTTTGTTTTGTGCTGATATCTAATAGTAAATCTTTAAGAGATTGATCATTTTGTTGCTCAGAATATAGCATTTTCAAATTTATGTCATTATTAGTAATTAATTCAATTTCATTAATTCTAGATAATGAATCAGCAACAATATTGTCTTTTCCGGCCACATATTGAATATCGGAAGTAAATTGAGCAATATATTCGAGATGTCTAGTCTGTCTAGGAGATCTTTCTGTTTTGGAATTTAGAGCAAAAATTAAAGGCTTGTGATCCGTGTAGATAGTAAAATCACGTCCTTCTAGAAAATGTCTAAAATGTTTAATAGCAGAATAAACACCTAGAAGTTCTCTATCAAATGCCGAATACTTAAGTTCTGTTTTTGTTAGCTTTTTTGAAAAGAAAGCTATTGGCTCAAAAATATTGGAAGACTTACATTGTTGGAGAACTCCTCCAATAGCAATATTTGAAGCATCGACCGCAACTGATAATTTTGAAAACTTATCAAAATGATTTAGCAAAACTTCATTCGAAAATTTCTCCTAAACTTTCTTGAAACTAAGTTCAGCTTCTTCATTCCATGAAACAGTTTTAATTTTATTTTTATTGGCAAATGTTAAAATTTCATGAAGAGGACTAAGGTACTTTGCAAGCAATGGTATGAAACGATGATAATAATTGACTATTCCTAGAAATTTTTGAAGGTCTTTAACTGAATTTGGTTTCTCAAATGAGGTTATAACTCGCACTCTATCATTAGAAGGCTTGATTCCCTTATTTGAAATATTAAAACTAAGGAAGTCTAAAGAAGCAGAACCAAAAACGCATTTAGATGGTTTGATGTTCAAACCATATTCATCAAGACGCTTCATGACAATTCTTAAATGTTGAAGATGTTCTTTTTCATTCGAGCTAGCAATTAAGATATCATCAATATATGCGAATACAAAATCCAGTCCAAAGAAAACTTCATTAATGAATCGTTGGAACGTTTGAGCGCTATTTCTTAAACCAAAGGCATTCTTACAAATTCAAACATTCCAAAAGGTGTTGTAATAGCAGTTTTATGAATATCTTCTTCGGCCACAGGAATCTGATGATATGCTCTTACCAAATCAATTTTTGAAAAATAATGTTTATTTTTCAGCTCAATATTTAAGTCTTGAATATGTGGTAAAGGATATCGGTCTGGTATTGAAATAAAATTCAAAAGGCGATAGTCACCACAAGGTCGCCAATCGTTTGGTTCTTTTTTAGGAACTAAATGTAAAGGAGATGCAATTGGTGAAGAAGAAGGTCGACATATACCTGTTTTAACAAGGAAATCGAATTCTGTCTTTGCAATTTTAAATTTAAGAGGATCAAGACGACGAGGTTTAGAAAAAGGTAATATTTCTTTTGTTTTAATTCTATGTACAGTTGAATGTCTAACTGGTTTAGAATAATCTGGTTCAGATATAATAGATGGAAATTCCTTAAAAAGATTCGTAAACTTATTTTCAACAATGTTCATTTTAATAGAAGATATTTCACAATAACCATGAACTCCTTTAGAAGATAAATTTGTCTTCGAATCAATGATTAGTTTATTTTTCATATTAACAATTATCCCAAAATGTTCTAAAAAGTTTGCACCAATTATGGGAGTATTGATATCAGCTAAAATAAATGGAAAAGTAAATTTTTGATGAAGCCCAAGATCAATCTTCAAAAGAGTTCGACCAAAAGTTTTGATAGAAGAACCATTTGCAGCTGACAAAACTGTGTCTGATTGTCTTTTTAAAGAGAAAAATTTAGAAACAGGGACGACAGACACAACTGCCCCGGTATCAATAAGAAAATTTAAATTATTTTCTTTATCGAAAATAAACAGGCGACGAGATGGACCAACTGTCATCCCATTATTTGTCGCCATAATAATGGGTTGTTTTAGTTTAAATCATTAGTTGATTTATTATTACCTAATTTATTCTTAAAATTGCATGGAGATATACAATACCGAGCCTTAATACCAAATTTCATATGGTACCAACATAGAAGAGGTTGTTGAAATTGTTGAATATTGTTAAATAGCTTAAAACGCGAATATGGACAAGATAACGATTGAGAAATTATGCAGCTCGAATTACACGATGTGGAAGTTCCGGATGGAGATGATCCTCTCTCACAGCGAGATTTGGTACGTGGTTGAGGAGAAGATTCCAAGCACCGAGTCTGAAAAGTTCAAGAAGGATAATCGCAAGGCAATGGCAACAATTTCTTTGGCTGTGGACGATGAGCAACTCATACATATCAGGATGAAGAGGTATGCAAGGGATATGTGGAAAGCTTTGGCAGACATATATGAGCGGAAAAGCCTTTCCACGAAGATGTATCTTCTTCGAAAAATGTACAGTTTGCGACTCAAAGATGGCGGAAATTACGAGAGCATATCACAAAAATTATGCAGTTGCGGGATGAACTTCAGGGACGTGGTGAGCAATTCAAGGACAGTCACATCATTGCAATGTTGCTGTGCAGCTTGCCGGAAGACTATGGCAGCATTGGTAACTGCATTGGAAGGACGAGCTGAAAGTGACTTGAGTATGGAGTATGTCACTGGGAAACTGTTGGACGAAGCTGAGAGGAGGTCGGAATGTAGTACGGAAACCATGAAAGATCAAGTATTGAAGACGGTTCCAGAATTCTGGTAAGCCAAATTTCAAGTGTTTTTGGTGTAAGAAGGAGGGTCACTTCAAAAGAAATTGTTCGGATTGGAGGAAGACGATTTAAGTCGTCAGCAAAGATGGCGGGAGCTGAGGAAGAACTTTGTTTGCAAGGCGGTGAAGCTGGAAATGCAACAAAGTGGATAATCGATTCGGGAGCATCGTCGCATATGGCCAGCGATCGACGAATATTTGAAAATATGGATTCGAATGCTAGGACATCTGTTTGTATTGCGGACGGTAATAGTCTTATGGCTGAAGGTACAGGAGATGTGATATTAAATTGCTGGGATGGTCAAGGAAATCGCAATATAAGATTGAAAAATGTATTGTATGTTCCAAACTTAAATACAAATCTTTTCTCAGTGAAGCGGGCAGCACTTCAAGGATTCGATATAATATTTAATAAAAATTTCTGTTATTTGTCAAAGGATAATTCAACATTTAAATTAGGACAAATGGGTAAAAATTTATATGAATTATATATTCAAGAAAGTGCAAAAGTTGCAAATATGAGGAATAATGAATGCGTACATTTATGGCACAGGAGATTAGGACATAGAAATATCGTAGGATATAATTCTCATTCAAAAGGTTACAGGATATTAGATCTCGATACAAATACTGTTGTAATTAGTAGAGATGTTAAATTTCATGAAAATCGTAAAGTAGAAACGAATAGAAAAATTGATAAAACTAAAGAAATAAGTATATCATTATCAAAGGATAATGATGAAAATGATAATATATCTGAAGATTTAGATTTTTATGATTCTGCAGATTCATCAGGAGATGTTGAACTAATAGATACAGAGGTGGAACCAACCATACGCAGATCTGAAAGAATTCAACAACAGAAATCAAGTATTACTCATTTCGCATGTATGGCAGAACCTAAATCGTGGAAAGAAATGGTAAAACTTGAGGAGGAGGAAAGAAAGAAATGGAAAATTGCTGCAGATAAAGAAATGAAATCGATTCTGGATAACAAAACATGGGAAATAGTAAAATTACCACCAAATAAGAAGCCAGTGGGATCTAAATGGATTTTTAAAATAAAGAAAAATGCTGAAAATGAGCTACAATATAAAGCAAGATTAGTAGCAAGAGGATATACACAAAAATTTGGCGAAGATTATGATGACACATATGCACCAGTTGGTAAATATATTACTGTTCGAATTTTGTTATCTATTGCAGCCAAAAGAAATTTAAAATCATATCATTTTGATGTTAAAACTGCATATTTAAATGGAGACCTGATTGAAGAAATATATATGTCTCAGCCAGAAGGATATGAAATTAAAGGAAAAGAAGAATATGTGTGCCATCTAAAAAAATCATTGTATGGATTAAAACAATCAGGCAGAGCTTGGAACATAAAACTAAATAACGTATTAAATTCAATGAATTTCAAAAATAACCCTGCTGATAATTGTTTATACACAAGAAAATGCCATGATGTGTAATTGGAACATTACTTTACATAGCAACTACAACAAGACCAGATATTTCAGCAGCAGTTAGTTATTTATGCCGTAGAGTAAATGAGCCAAGAAAATGTGACTGGGAAGCAGCTAAGAAAGTGGTTCGATACCTTAACTTAACAAAGAATCGAATGCTCAAAATAACTGCAGAAAAAGACTTTACCCTCAGTTGCTACGTTGATTCAGATTGGGGTGGAGATAAATCGGATTGAAAATCTACTTCCGGATTTATATTTTTCTTAGGTGACAGTGTTATTTCGTGGAAGACAAGAAAACAAACCACTGTCGCTTTATCATCAACAGAAGCAGAATTTTTTGCTGTAACTGAAGCATCTCAAGAGTTATTATGGATTAAACAAATTCTTTCTAATATAGATTTTAAATTTCAAGAACCAATCAACATGTATGAAGATAACCAAAGTTGTATTAGAGTAGCAATGTCAGAGAAGTTCAGTGCAAGAACTAAACATCAAAACTAAACTAAACTAAACTAAACATCAAATGGAGAAATCAAGTTACTATATTGTCCTACGAATGAAATGGTAGCTGATTTTCTAACTAAGCCATTGTGTAAGCCTAAGTTAGAGTATATCATTTCAAAATTCATGAATAATTAGCTATTGAGGAGGAGTGTTGAATATTGTTAAATAGCTTAAATTATCCACTTTGTTTTTGAAATACTTGTTTCTGAAATTGTCATTACAAACTATAAAAAAAACAAAGTAAGCAATGAAAATATTCATAGGAAATTTTCATTCCGAAATAAAGCTTTGTGAAATACAGTTCGTCATATATTTTTCATTTCAATATCTGGTAGGCCAACAGTATTGTCTTCCTCATTTCGATCAACTTAAGTCTTGTTAATTTAATTTTATTGTTATACCTTCTCACTCTTCGGCACCGCTCGAAATTCTTTCACTATCCTTTCTGTTACCTATTTTTTGACTCTTCCTATTGTCCTCTTGGACAATGGTCGACTCTTGGAATTACTCCATTAATTTCGTCCTTCGGCCATCAGCTCGTCTTTGCGAACAGGATGCCAATATATCGCATGTCTATGCCTGGAAATAGAGACATTTCCCCCTGTTTATCTTTCACGCAATTCTTTCTGTCGTTCTCCTTTTCGTCCATTTCATTTCGATTCATTGCATCGTTTCCCCCCATTTTTCGCATTTTTCTTTTCAATTTCCGCCTCCATTTCCGTTACACTTTCATTCGCTCGGCAAATGTTTACTTTACATTCCCCGAAAGTATTTGTTCTACGCTTCCGTGTCTCCACATCGCATGTAAACTTCGTAAATAACTCGTGGTCGACTCGGACTCGGTCTCATACTCGGCCCCGGGTCCACTTGGGCTTCAATTGAATTTCATTCTCCATCCCGGCCTTTCTTTTTCCCACCCATCGTTCTTTCTCTCTCGCTCACTCACTCGCCCGGTCGGTCGTCCGTTCATTCGTCCTGCTGCATTTGAAGAGCATTTGCTCGGAGGATGGATGCATCTTGACCTGTTTACTGGGTCGTGTTTGTGCTCGTGTGTTCATGTGTGCTCGATGCCATCTCGAAAAATGAAATATTTTAACCTTGAGGAGAACATTTCCTCCCTTCCACTGCACTTCGAACGAGTGAAGCTTGCAGAAATATTGCATCTAATGTCCGACAGTTGCAGAGAGGAAGTCTCTCCATCTTCCCATGCGCTCGCAATATAAATTGCTCAAACCAAGTACGTGAACGGAGAGAGAGAGATAGAGAAATGTGGTTTCAGTTGCTAGAGAAGAACGAAGGAATTTGCAATATGAGTAATTCTCCTTCTATATGTCAATAGTTTTGGGAAATTGTCATCGCAACTGAAAATAATATTGAATTCTGTTCGACGACGACGAAGGTGGATCCAAGGCAGTTCGCTCGAGTTCGAGTTACCCCTTGAAATTGAAGGTTTTATTGCATTCAAAGACGGTAATTGAATTTATCGGTCAAAGGGAATGATTTGTGAAAGAATATTGACAAACTGGCCATGGCAAGAACTACTTGTATCAACTCAAACCTGTGGATGAAATGAAATTAAAGAGTTTAAATCTTTACTATCCCATAATAGAGTAAATTATCATATACTTCACACAAAATATGTTCGAAGTCTTCTGCATTGAAGAGGCCTGCATAAAGTAGCAATAGCTCTCGCCTTCATAGCCTTTGTGCCATTTAAAACACTCCTTTGCCATTTTGTCCTTGACGATGGAAATTACTTTCTAATCAGTCCAATAAACCAATTTGCAAGTTAAGTGCTTTAAATACAGAAAATTGTTTTCATGGCCCCTCTATCCTTGTAATCGTTTGTCCTTTTTTCAGAAGAAGAAGAAACTAGGTACAGTCGAGTTGGGAGGGCATTTGTGCGACACACTCACACACTCGTGGTCACAAACACACACAGGCACAACCTTTTAAATTTAAATAGCGACAGAGCGGAGCAATTTCGATCCAAGCTCGAGATAGGAGGGATATTAAAAAAAGAGGCTGAAGAGAGAGCCGAGCTCCGTACCCACAGACATTTTTATTCAAAACACTCCGCCTCCCACCACACGTGTTACCAACTTTCAGGCCTCTTGGCCTAGTCTTGTCTGGGCCTGGCCGGGGTCACGGCGGAGATGTTCGTAAGCGAGCCAAAAATTATGCAAATAATCGCAATTTTTGTTGCAAACGGAAAATTGAGAAGAGCGGAAACGGAAGTGGGTTGAAACGGAAGGATATTCGAGAGGCCTACCGTGCAGCGACTACGGAGGATGATTGCCAAAGCAGGCTGCGGATAACGAACGCCCCGTTGCCTCCGCCTCTGCTTCGCCCACATTCTACCGCTCTTGAGTTTTCTATTTTCTGGTTCAAAGGTGCACTGCGACAAAGCGAAAGGAAAGCGATGACGAATCAAAAATAATTCCACGGAAGAGAACGAAAGCGATGGCGCCATCAAAAGGACTTTGAAGAGGATAATGGAAGGACCTCTCCTACGAAAGGGCACGAAATGGGCCGAGGTTGAATTTTAAAGCAAACATCGAGCGAACGATGGGGGCGGACGAAACCAGAACGTGAAAAATGAAAACACAAGAGGAAGTAAAACAGGGAGAAGAGGATATTGAAACATGAGAAGGTCGAAGAAATAGTGGAAAACGAGAAAGAAAAACCAAATAAAAGTGGGAACTTGAAATAAGAATGAGAATTCAGATAAAATAAGAACTAGAAAAAAATGAGAACACGAAAAAAAATGAAATAAAAATGAGAACTCGAAATAAAAATGAGAACTAGAAATAAAAATGAGAACTTGAAATAAAAATGAGAACTCGAAATAAAAATCGAAAGCCGATACCAAATAAGAAAGCGAAACAAAAAACTGAGAATACGATCTAAGCAACCTATCTGAGGAAATCTGATAAAGGTCGAACGTTCATAGGAAAGTTGTTGTGAAATAGTCCTTCGCAATTTCCCTCCGAATCCTGCAGACGAAGGAGGCCTTTAAAGGACGTCTTAAAACGCACGGCTCCCCCCACCCTGCCGAGAGACGAAAAGTCAGAGAGAAATTTTGAAAAGATTTGCATCTGCAATTTATATTTGTTTCCGCTGGTTACGTAGGAGCAAAACAAAATATAAAACTTTCTTTCCGCTTTAAAGCGAATTTTTGCTGATATGTAAATTTCGCGAACCCTCCGCCACACCCCCCAGTTCACCATCCACCACCTCACATAGGCTTATCGAGAGGCTTACGTGAGCGCCGAGCATCCGTCTGCCGGGTTCAGTTGAGTCCTCACTCACATCTCCGGATCGAATTTGTAGCCGCAACAACAGACACAGTTGCGCCTCCCAAACTGAGGGAGGAGAGAGAAAGGATCATACAAACACACACACAAGGATATCATCGCTCGGCATTTGTGTTCGTGGAAGGGATTGTGGTGGCTTATTTGCGTATTTGCTCGTTAGTCGTCTCGATTGGTCCCTCCCAGAACATGATGGAAAAGAGTGGCGATGGGTGGTGGATGGAGCGATTGATAGACAGGACATCCCAGGTGGAACGAGGGGTTTGTAATCCAACGGAGCTCGTCTGATGATTAGCTGGGGAAGAGCTTAGACGAGATAAATTCGTCTGGAATGCAGTGAAGGAAGGTGATTTGAAACAACGAAATAAAAACGAAGCAAAAGATTATAATGATGAAATGTTATATTAATGAAATAATTTATCGAACAAATAATAAAATAGTAATTAAAGCTATAATTATATTGTTGAAATGCAATTCATGAATTACCAATATTTTCAGCCACATTTTAAATAGACACAATTAGTTAAATGAAGACTTACAAAAAGAGAAAATGCCAAAAGTTGGCAATGGACAACAAATAAAGCAACAAAAATAAAAACAAATACACATGAGAATAAACAGTAATAATGAAATTGTGGAATGGAAAGCAACAATCGCTTCGATAGAGCTAATATAAGTGAAGTGAGACATTCGAGATAAAAACTCACCGCGAAGACATGTCGCCGAGTATCGCCATTTGTTGTTATCCTATCGGGCTGTCAGGATGAATGGCAGGAAATCCATCTTCACACTCACACGCTCCACACTTACACACTTCGGTAAGTAGGTGAGTGAGAACAGGGCGTTTCAATAGAAGGAACGAAAGAGACTAAAAATTACGCCATTAAAAGTGGTTCCTCGAAATCACCCTGTGCTCTCGAGGGGCTCTCGGGACATCACGACGACGTCTGAGTGCGATACGAGTGAGTGGACGAGATAAAGAACTGTGTGTGTGAGTGAGAGGGGAGGAGTGAAACAACACGCATTCCGCCAGGATAAGAAAGCATTAACCCCAAATCCCATCGAAAGAAGACGAGATCCGTTTGAGGTGTCGTTGAAAGCCAACTCGCACGCAAACAAGCAAATAACTCTGGCTCACACATGCACGCACACATATGCGACCCTCCCGCCAATCCTTCAACTACTCCGAGGTTTCCAGAGGGACGACAAGACACGTCGGTAAAAAATCGCTGCCAGGATCTCGAGGTAATTTTTCACCGCACTACAAAATGGCGGTGAGTTCGTTAGCAATTGGCTGTCAGAGCGAGAGGTAGAGAGGAAGTGAAGGAGAAGAAAAAAAAGAGAGAGAGATTGAGTAACATTCATCACCACAGCGTCTTCTCCTCCACCGGAGGTGCTGCGTCAACAGGACCTTTATCAACGGCGGTCGCATCATCATCATCTGCAGCCGGCGATTGTCCTTTGAAAGTTTCACCATTTCAACTCCACCACAATCAACGTGTGCAATTAATTTCACATTCATAGGATCTCCATCGACGGCCTCCTCCATCGCCCTCCCCATGAAGCCTCCTTGATCGACAACCGTCGTCCTTTCGACAAGCTGTGTTGACGGCACGAGATTTATTTACCGCTTCTTCTTCCATCAAAGGACTCAACTCGACTCGTCTCCAAATCCACTACAACAAAAGAAAGTCGTTCATAAATTATTGAATCATATTAAAATTTACCGAAGAACCTGCCGACCGCCGACCGGAGGAGCTTCAAAGGATTCAAAGAAACTGTTGACATATAATTCATTTCGGTCGCCTTCAACGCCGGCTGACGGTCATGTCTCGGGAGGTCTTTTGTCCAAGAGAAACAACAAAAGCGACAACAATAAAAGTGATAACAACAAAAGCGACAAGGACAACAACGAAAACAGCTGACCCTAATGGTCCGGATAACGTGAGGAAAGTTGCATCCACTTTTGCCAACCATTGTCCCTCTGTCACTTCCCTTATTTCTACTCCTTCTGTCTTTCTCTCACTAGATTTGGTTTTTTTCTTTTCACTATTTCGCTCTCACTCTCTCGCCATGTGGTGACCCTGAAATTATTCATGTGTATGCGCCGTGTGGTTGATCCTCAAGCCTTTGAGTCCATCAGCATCGCAGTTGTTGCTGTTTGTTTTATTTATTTAAAGTTGAGCTGCGTATTTGTCAAACCTCGAGTCGTTTTAACCGCGGTCCCAGATGGACGAGGGTCTCCAGGACCCTGGGTCCTGATCCAGTGGCATTTCCATTTTCAATTTTTCAAACGAGAACTAGACAAGGATTCACCGACAAACAGCTTCCAGCTTCGGCAACCCACGGTTGTCTACCCAAAGATATCCTAAAGGGTCTTCTAAATTCGTTTCCTAGAGGCTTTTCTCCCCTCTTTCTCTATTTTCCTATGTTTCTCCCTCCTCCCTACCTTTCCCTCCTCTATCTTCTTCACTCGTCCTCTCCACCACTCCATCCTCACCACCAGGATCCGGTCCCACAGGCGCAATAAATAATTGTCAAATGTCTCTCTCTCTCTCTCTCTCTCTGTCCTCATCACCCTCTCTCTCTTTTCCCCTTGCCTTCTCGCTCCTTCACGACCTTCCTTCTCCGTTGCTCCGTCCGCGGACATAAATTCGTGACCCGTTGCGAGTTTATCGTGCGTCGCTTCGAGTGTCCTCCGGCCAATGACAGCGACACCTGGCCTACGGCGGCCATCGGCAGAACCACTCATGCCACGCCCCCTCCAGAGCACACACACACATATATACACACAGATACAGACAGACAGAAAGGGCCATAAGTTTCATTGCAACAATTTTTCATGTGAATCTGGTGCGTGATAAATTTTAGTCTTGTATTAAAAAACGATTAGATCGAGTGGGACGAGGACATCGAAGCGAGACGAAGGCAGTATTCTTGTATTGTTGTTGTTGTTATTGTATCGTCCTTCCGGCATCGCCTTTCGCTGGTCTCCGTGTTTCATTTCATTGGCGGCCACGTCTTCCGGCTGCTTCGCGTTCGTCCTGCGTCTTCATCGTCAGATGCCGAAAAGCCATAAATTTGTGTCATAATAAAATACCGCTTTTATTGTTTAGCTTGTTGTTGCTGCTGTAGTTGATCTTCTTGTTGTTTTTGTCCCCTTGTGGGGATTTTGTGATGGTTCCAATGGCCCGGCTCGGGCCAGGACAAACAAACAGGACTCGCTTTGAAATCGCGTTCGCGCTCTGAAGGCAATTAATTTTCGTGTAAACGATCTCGATGTGTGCGGCCGGGGTACGCGCCATAATCCGGCGTAATTTATTCCACTATTGTTGTTTTGCGGTCGTTGTTTTTGTCCTGGTGTACGTGTGTGATCTTTAATGAAAGTTCTAGGGGATGTTTGCAGAGCCACTTCACCAAACTCGCTCCCCAAACCCTAATTATGGACTCTTTGAATCTATGAATGATATCATTCAGCTCGGCTTTCTGCTGGCATCAATCCAAAGATGCTTAAAGCATTCTGAGTAAATGTTTCTATAACCACGTTAAAAACCCTCTGCTCGACGCCGGCCAGAACATCCCGAAGCATTCGCCCTGAGCAGCCAATGCATCATAATATCTTTTTGTCGATCTCGATTGTTCTCCTCTTCATCACTACCTCTCTTCCTCTTTTTCCTTTTTACCTCCCTTCCTCTCTGTCCATCTCGCCCGCACTCATGCTCATTAGATGCATTTGGTATTCATTGAGACCACGATTGAAGCACTCGGTCGCCGCTTCGTCCTGCCGCGGCCACATCCTTCCTGCCCAACGGACAGATCCGCACTCAATTTGCAATTAGCGCGAAAAGGTCTGCTGTCGACTGAAATCGTCCGCTTACGGTCGACATCCTGGCATCCTGGACGAGCATGGCAAAAGGACGACGACGGCACTCATGGCCTTCGGATCGCGCGGCCATTTATCGCGCCTGGATGCGACTGAAGCCGCAAGTCCAGAGGCCGACTGCAGTCGCCTGCGGTCAGTTGTGCGAACGGGCGTCCGGAGTCGCAGAATATGCGAGTGCATCAAGTGGCATCTCTCTTCGGCCTCGCTCTCCTCTTTCTTGTGAGCATTCACAACCCGTGCAGGTCCTTTGACCGCAATGCTCTATGCAGACGATGGCAGAGCCTGGGATAGATCCGCAACCCGTTTTCCGCCGCCTGCCCCGAGGACTACGCCTTCCTTAGGGGACCTCCCAGCCCTCCCCCGAGGACCTCCACACACACACACACCTTTCTGATGGACGACGGCTACAACGAAGTGTCAAAAACCACGCAGGTCGAGTGGCTCGACGCGCAAATTGTAGACGAAGCCACACACTCACACACACACTCGACCACGAAAATCAAAAAACAATTTGCGCTCCTCTCACTCCCCCGCGTCACTTGCATTCTAAGCCTCGTGCCCACATGGAAAAAGGTGTCAAAACATATGACATTTTAAACTGTTTGAACACACGAACTCAAACACAAAACACAGGCAGCTGCATCATCGACCAACACAAACGCACATGCATTCATGAGACCCACATTCTGACACTCACACACATGAACAGAATAACCGAAGAGGGGCGACGACGACGGAGAGCAGGGGAGGACGTCGTGTCTGCTTGCGGTTAATCGTGTTTATGAAATAATGCGCGTTTTTTCCCCACCCCACCAACCGACAACTTCCCACACCGATTGTGGTGAGATCGTGTTGCTAGAGGGAAGGGCGATGCATGTGTGCGTTTAGGGGTGAGTGTGTGTGTGTGTGTATAGGGAGGATGGAAGTAACCGAGTGATTCCAAGCCAGAACATGTGGGTAGAAGTCGGCCCCGATTGGGAACAAAAAGGCGGAGCAGAAGCGATGATGATGGACCGAACCTCAACTGCCTTCTCCATGATCCAGGTTCACCACGATCTTCCGGCTTTGGGCCACTCACTCCGCATTCACTTCAAGCTCTTTTCTGCACATCTCGGTTACGACTGCATCACGCCGACCGAAGGACGAGTTCACCACGAATGCAATGGAGCCACGGATCGACCAAGTTACCGGACGGTATCAATTCGTCCTGCTCGAAGCACACGAAACCGCACTGAGCCAAGTCCTGCACTCGTCTCAATCCTTTCGACTCTCAGTCTACTCTCTTTCGACCTTCCTTCTACTATTTTTCCTCGAGTTCGATTTCTTCGTCCTGGTCCGAGGCATCTTCAGCTGCTGTACAAACCCCACTAAATTTCCCTTTGGGATTTTCATCGCCTTCCGTCCATCGCCAGCCGCCAACACCACCAACACCTTCTTCGCAGCAGGACACTTCAAAGATTTTCCAAGAAAAATCGCAAGGTGAGCGCAGGCGACAGAGAGAAATAAAAGAGAGATAGAGAACGAAAGACGTGAAAGAGAAAGATTGAAGCGAAGTAGAAGAGCACAGAATCCCTGTGGACGAGGAAATAAATTTAAATTATCGCCTGGCCACCGGAGTCGAGTGTCCTGCGACTCAACACGGTGCGGGAAATTTATTTCAATCGATGGGGATGCAAGGATAATTGTTATTGAATCGCCCGACCAGACAACGAAGCAAGGTGGAGAGAAGGAGGGGAAGGTGAAGGAGGCGGCGACAAGTGAAGTGGAGAGAAGTCGTCTATAGTATTTCAAGAATTTATGAGAGTAAACATGAAAAAAGGGATTTATTAAATCTAAAAATAAGCATAAAATGGATATTAAAGAAAATCTCAATAGAGAACTAGAAAACAAAAAAAATTCACAATAGAAATCCAGACGAATTCAGTGGACAAACAGGATCGAGATCTCTTAGCAAACCGGATTTAATTCGACTTTTTTTCTCTCTCTCTCTCTCTCTCTCTCTCTCTCTCTCTCTCTCTCTCTCTCTGCTTCTGTGATCCTCTATTCTTCTAATTAAAAAGCATAATAAAGCTTATTCAGCATCACATGAACAGATTCAAATGTCAAAGGACACCTCGCAGAAGGTCCTTCGCCTAATTGCATAAACGTAATGACGATTTCTTCACACCCATACAAACAGACAGACAGAGAACCAGACATCGTAACCCTCATGGAAACTATGGAAAAAGTCGAGAGCGAACCGCGGAA
>JAFDUT010000370.1:0-24705 GCA_017309665.1 Coelopa frigida
GAACGACACTCGACTGTGCCGTTTGTTCTGCGCCCGTACCCGTTCCGCGGCCACCATTATCTCGCTTGGGATGGGGTCGGGAACCTGGCTGGCCCCTCTCCACAGTTTTCTACCGCGTCAGTCGCTCTTTCTGGCAGAGCCCTCGCCCGTCGACCACTGCACCTCTTCCGTGACGCTTTCAACCCAAGTCGTGGGTGTAGGGGACACCATTGGTGTGGGGGTGCGGCGACCTCTCCAATGATTCCCGTCGCTCCATGCCGGACGACTTTTACGAGCCGTGATCCTCCTCTGAAGGACCTGGTTTTGGTGGTGGTTGTAGTTTCGGTTGAAGTGACCGATCTCAGATCGATCACTCAATCTCGAGCCTTTAATCTCATTTTCTTTAGGCCTCATTCGACCTCCCTGTCTTTCTCCACTGCTCGCATCATTGGCATTCTGCCATTCAGATCCAAGTGGATCCTCGGGCAGGAAAAGTTATTGGAACACTTTATTGGCCACTGGGAAGTGGAGCCGCATCGCTTCTAGTAAATTTTTGTATTCTTTGAGATCACAAAAGTCACAGTGATAATGAGCTTCCTATCCGTTCTTGCTCGCATATCAATTCATGACGTTCATATTCCGACCACAGTACTCCGAGGCGGGAGCGTCGCTGGATTCGGGCAACGATCTGAACATGGAGGGAGGCATGGCTGAGAATGTGAAGGACCTGGTCATTCTCACATCAGGCACGTCACAATTGTGACCCAACAACAAATGGACAACCAACAGGAGAAACCTATTCGAGTTGGATCCGGTAAGAGCGAGCTCGCTCTGATTCAAACGAAGCATGTTATCGGGCGCTTGCAGAAACTATCCTCAGAAGAAATTCGAAATACATAGTATGTCCACCATTGGTGATCAGGTTCTGAATATATCTCTGCCAAAGATCGGTGGAAAGTCTGTTTACACGGGACCTTGAGGATGCTCTTCGCAATGGAGGTGTGTGTGTTCTGTCTGCCATGCGAGGTTTTCAAGGTGGTCGGTCGCTGCGTAAAGTGAATGCATTTCTTGAATGAACATTCCAAAGGCAGTGAGAACTTATTGGAGAGATATGTGAAGTGAGGCAGTTTTCGTGTTTTATCCAAAGGAATTCGACCAGATTTTCATCCAACAAGGAGTGAGGACGTGTTGCTGTAACTTCATACAGCTCGAGCTTTCACTTACATCAAGGTGGAGGCATTTCACGCGATTCTACAAAGAGTCCAAGGCAGGCGGCGCATACACAACCCATGGAAATTTGACCCAGCGACGGATTTTGGCCTGTATCGGGGTTATGCGACTCGTAATTTAAATGACTATTGCGTGGAGGCGGTGGATCGCGGAGTGGTACAAGAGCTTCATTCGTCGATATAGTGTGAGTACCATTTGTATACCCTTGTTGGTCGGGTGAGCTGTTGTTGTTTCCCTTGAATATATACAACAGGTTTTCATTGCTGTTATTATTCTTGTTGTTTGTTCGTGTTTGATGTCAGTGAGCTCGGCGTAGTGAACATGCGGCTGGATTTCGAATGAGACGGCACGACTTCTGGAGAACACGATCGCCGTTGCGAGGAGTTGGCAGCTTGTACGTCGCGCATCATTTCCTTGTTGGAGCCTTTCTTTATGTCGTAATGTCCCATGAGATAAGGGATTCCACGATCCATGATTACTTCTTCTATCTCAATATTTTCGCTTATATTATTATTCTCCTCCACCAGTGGATTGTTCGCTTGCCATCATAATCGCTCGCACTGAACTAGCATTTTATTGTCGAACTTGTCTAATTGATTCATTATCGCTATATGCTCTGAGTCCACTTCCTGGTTTGCCTTGTTCAACCACAACACTGAAGTACCGCGTAAATGTGTCAACCAATGTAGATCGCCAGAGATGAGACACTGATCACTGAACCTGAACTGTACCAAAAATGTCGTGGGGACGATTTCACACACGACGTTTTAAGTGTGGTTTTTCATTACCATCTCCTGTAAATACCGCTATTTCAACGTAGGTGCTGTGAAGTGGCGAGAAGGACACACCAGATAAAATCAAGAGTGTGTCGCTTTGATTGAACAGCGAGTACTGAGTGTATTTCCAGCTGAACCGTTTCATATTATGCGAATATTTTTTCTGTGCATGGGTGAGATGAGTTCCAAATACTGACATGACCATCCTTGGAACGGGTCGCGGACATTTCCCCATTATGAGGGAAGCTGACATGCAAAACTTGATGTGAATGCCTTCGAGTCTTTGCGCTTGCACAAAGGGATATTCAAAGACAGACGCCTGTATTCTGTCTTCCAAGAATTAATTCGACACTCACATCCGCCTTGTAGTGCCTTTGAAACTTTTGTTTCCACGTTAGCTCATCGTTTGCAATTTCATACCAACGTTTACAGACTGCACCCGGTAGCGACCATCAATCAGATGCGATTTGTATGAACCCTTCCTCATTAGTACAAACGGTTGTGTCTTCTCAGGAGTTCATCCTGGTGTTTCCTGAGTTCATCTTTGGTTCATGCCAAGTCGTTGCGGATAAATCTTCTGATGCTGATCTATTTCTAGCTTGATATGGACAAATTCGATAATGGTGAATTATGCAACGCTTAATATAATTTACAGACGCTTTTTTACTTTCGTCAACTGCCTGTGGATAAACATAATACTCGTACACAGTGGTGTGGCCTGCTGTGGCGTATCGGACACCCCCATTTTGCATTGCAATTTTGTACTTTTCACACCGCACGGAGTAACCCCATTGGGTATCATCGACATCAATACAGGACGCGGTTTGGACACCCCACCATATGAATGTTTGCAGTTCCGTCAGAGAACTTAAAAGGGAGAATGATGGTACTTTGTAGTTGCAATGATAACTTTCGAAGGTTCTTTCTTGTCCCTTCTTGTCACAAGGTATATCCTCAGACACTATTTCGCCGAACTGAATCCTGGCTGGCTGAAACGCATTTCATTGATTTATAACATTGTGTGGGTGTTGCCCCTTTGAAACTTTTCCATAATAAAACGTATTCGAGCCGGAGATCACTTTCTACGTTCAACGCCGCGACTTCTTTACCTGCGATGTGATTTGCGAACGAAAGAAAGGAATCCGAAGTAAAACAGTTCCCGTGACGCTATCTTCAAGTGTATCACGAGACCCATGACTGTCGTTCGTCGAGATTTTTCATTAAGTACCTTACCAAACACCAATTAACCAGGGCGAGAATTATGATGAAAATAAGATTTGGTATTACGCGTGGCCACTGTTTACAGAACCTTTTCTAGTTATTTTGACTGGGGACCACATTGTGAATACGCCCGGTTTGTCCAGTTGAGGACATGGGTCGATCCCGGACGTTCGGGTATTGCCGTGGTTTTGGAAGCCCCCTCGCCGAGGTCTCACCAAATCATAGACATACACCGAAGAAAAAAATATTACAAATGAAATTTTCAACAAACGAAATTTTATGTTTGGTTTTTGGATAGCCCTTTTCCCAGGGTTCGGGTATGCTACGATCGTAGTAGGTCTGACATACTTTTTGAAAATTCGAAATCTTCTACGATTTTCGTGGAATTTTTTGATTTTGTGCATGAATTAATATATTCTGATTACAAATGGAAAATGTCATATGTAATGAAGTTTTATTGTATTTTTGTCTATCGGAATATTTTTGAAATAGATCTACTATGATTTTTCTTCTCTCCAAGTTCAAAAAATATGGATTTTTTCATACAAAATTTTTTTTGGCACATTCTTAATTTTGAAAATTGCTATTCATGAAATATTGTGCATATGTATGTGTATTGAATTATGTGGACCACAAATTAAAACAATAACATGGTTTAAAATCCAACAACAGCTATTTAAAAATTTGGTATGTGGGTTTGAATATCGGGTGGAAAAAGCGTACCCAATAGCTCGCTCGACATCTACGAAATTTTAAAAGCTAGCACGGTTCGATCGATTTTTTTTTTTAAATTCTAATGTGGATGTTCTGGCGAATACATGCAATACAATGCCAAACCACAAACAATTATGAGCCTTCCTGCTGCTACAGGAAATTTGACTTTTTTTCCACTATATTTCTTACATCAAATCGAAAAGTTAGTACAAAGAAAATTAAAAATTCCGTGTAGACGCTGTAAAAACAATCAAAATTTTAATAACTAAAGAACCTATTTCGGCATATCTTGATTATGATTTAATTTAACTACGGATACCTCAAACATAGCACTCGGAGCCGTTTTAAGCCAAGAGGGACGTCTGCTCTGCTTTGCGAGCCGCACTCTTAACGAGCATGAGTCGCATTACTCCACAACAGAAAAAGAGCTACTTGCTTTCATTTGGGCTACCAAATATTTTCGCCCGTATTTTGTACAGTGGAAAAAGTATTGTTAATAGTGATCATCGACCTCTTCAATGGCTCCACAATTTAAGAGAACCAAATGCGAAATTGCAAAGGTGGAAATGGAGACTTTTTGAATTTGATTTCGATATCAAATAAATTCCTGGAAAAGAAAATTACGTGGCAAATGCCTTATCAAGAATTAAACTTGGAGAATGCAACCTTAGTGAAATTTTACCATTATCATTCTGCAATAGAAGATGGCGAAACTTATATTCCTATTACATTGAGTTGTTAATGTGTTGATAATAGTGTTACTACAATTATCTGATATAAGTTATGAGAAAATTGTATACCAAATAAAAAAATTTAAAAATGGTTCTACTTTTTCCACTGCGAAGTGTTTGCTCTAAATACTATATGACTGCTGCGAAGGAGAATAATTAGCAATTCATTGTATTTGAGAATGATATTAGCGAACCGTAAAAAATCAGCGACCCAATATCTGCCATGCCCACAAAATTTTAAAAGTACAAGTACATTTGTATGTATCTGGCACAAAGTCGGAAAATGGAGGACCATAGGAAATTACGGACCCGCCCTCTGTCACGCCCCAAAAATTTTAAAAATACACGTACAACTGAAAATGTTAAAATACAAGTTTTAATAACACGGAATGAAAAGAAAAGACCGAAGTAGGCAGAAAATGGCGCTCCGCAGACAATTATGGACACGCCCTTTTGAAAAACACAAGGGGTGAAAACGAAGAGACCGATCTGCCATGCCCACAAAATTTTAAAAGTACAAGTACATTTGTATGTATCTGCGTGGGTTACACTGGCACAAAGTCGGAAAATGGAGCACCATAGGAAATTACGGACCCGCCCTCTGTCACGCCCCAAAAATTTTAAAAATACACGTACAACTGAAAATGTTAAAAGTACAAGTTTTAATAACACGGAATGAAAAGAAAAGACCGAAGTAGGCAGAAAATGGCGCTCCGCAGACAATTATGGACACGCCCTTTTGAAAAACACAAGGGGTGAAAACGAAAAGACCGATTTTTTTTAAATTTTCTACGTGGGTTTCACTAGCACATAGACCAAAGACAATGATGGACCCGGCTTTCGACACGCCCAAAAAATTTTAAAAATATACAGTGGTGGTCCAGTATAACGAATGATATAATGTCCGGGGTTGGTTCGTTATATGGAAAATTCGTTATATTGAAATACATATTTCGTATCATAAATATTAGCATAGTAGCCAGTTAAACTATATTCGTATTATACTAATTCATTTATAAACAAAAAACGGAAAAAATTACAAATATGAACCAAATTATTTATATTTAGAAAAAAAAAATTTTTTTTGTACCAGAATTCGTTCTATAGAATACCTAAATTATGAACCGTTTGTTATTTAGAGTCATCAATGGACTAGAAAAAATTTGTCATTATACTGGTTTCGTTATATCGGCATTCGGTCACAACCACTGCACGTGCAAGTACGAATTTTGAAAATACACGGTGTAAAACCGATTAGATTTTGAAAATACACAATATTTTTTTAATTTTTTACGTTGGTTGCACTGGTACATAGACGGAAAATGGCGAACTGCCACACCTACAAATTTCAAAAGTAGCTTTTTTTTTGTTGGGTTCATGCATATTTACTGCAATTGATACAGATTCAAATCCCAATCCATGCGGTATTTTTTTTTTTTTTTTTACATTAAAATAGTTAATTGGTTTTTAGTTTTAGTAAAAAACTATAGCATGAAATACATTATCAAACATAGCGAGCTGCAACGTCCCTGCTACGCCCTAAAACCAGTCAAAATGGTTTAAGTACAAAATTAAATGCAAACTTTGTAGATTTCTGATTTAGATTTGAGAATAGCGCCAAAAAAAAATTAGTTGAATGGGCATTTGAACCTGCGTCCCTGACCTAATAGACTAAAATTGTATATGACGAAAACTTTAAAGTCTTTAACGAGCTCTTTCGATATAGGAAATATTTTAACCCCAAACGCCTGGGAGAAATTCACGGATTACAAATTTCTCCCGAAGACAAGGTGAAGGTCATCGATATATACTAAGAAAACATAGCTTACGCCATCACCATTCCAACGATATAAGGTACAAGAAAATCGAAAACCCATTTTGGCTGTGAAATATACATCATTTGCTACGAATGCGCTTTTTATTGTCCGAATCTTGCTTTTCAAATTTAATGAAATACCGTGCATATCAGAATGATTTAGTTCTACTGGCACCAGCAGACCACTGAAAGGTTAAAGCTTCGGAATGTAGGTTCAAATCCCAACACAAATTGTAATATTTTTTGAAAATCATACAAATTCTGCATTTAATTTGTCAAACTTTAACGTATTTGAAATATCAAATCTTAATATTTTTTCTAAAGATTTCGACTAAATAATATACCGTTAAACCCACTGAAGAAATAAGAGTTTCAAAACTGAAAAAAATTGTGTTCCGTATAGACTGCCAAACCGTTTGTCAGATTTTCGGGATGAAATTTTGACAGCTATTCTGACTACCACAAGATTAGCATAAACATTTATAACCAATTCTATAATTAAATAACTGCAACATAACTTGAATAACTTGAAATCTACGATAATTTATATATCCTTCCAATTTGACATATCAACAAAGTTCCGAAAAATATAAAGAATCCCGGGAATCCAGAGCCTGAATTTATATAATTTATATAAATGAATTTATATAATTTCAACTAAAAAAGGAAAGTCTCATAAGCGTGGACTAAAAATTGTACATGAAGGGCGTGGACCGACGCGGGAAACAAAGAATATAACCGGCCCTCTAATATGCTTTGAACAGTTTATAAGCGACGAGATTGTAGACAAAATTGTTAAATGGACGAATGTAGAAATAGAGGTAAAAAATCAGAACTTTGCAGTTGAAAGTGTCACTGTAAACCTCACAAATCCCATTGAAATTAAGGCGTTAGTCGGATTACTAGTTATAACAGCAGCAATGAAAGATAATCATTTAACAACTGAAGAAATATTTAATAATACATATTACGGCCACCGGAATATTTTCTACTATGAGTGAATCTAGATTCAAATTTTTGTAGAGATGCTAACGATTCAATAACAAATCTTAAAGAATTCAAAGAATTTCAGATAAATTTGTCCCAATAAGGAAGGTGTGGGAAATATTTATTGAATAATGTCGATGAAATTATAAGCCTGACCTTTACATGACAATTGAAAACAGCTATTAGGACTTCGCGGCCATTTTAAGCCAACTTAGTATGGTTTAAAAATAATAACGCTAGAGGAACGATAGTGGAACGAAATATATGGTTAACGCAAATCTGCGCAAAACTACAAATACCGGAAACATACCTCTTGGAGAATATTGCGTTAAGGAATTAACAAAAACTATTCACGGCACAAATATAAATTTAACAATGGACAATTGGTTTACTTCAGTTCCTCTCGCAAAATCTCTTCTCTGCAAACCCTATAAGTTGACAATTGTCGCTACCCTACGGAGCAATAACAGGGAGATTCCAAAGGAAATTATCAATACCAGAGGGCGAAGAAGTGGAACGTCAATGTTTTGCTAGGATAACGAATTGTCTTTTCTTTCTTATAGACCCAAGCCGAACAAAATAGTTTATTTACTTTCATCCTGCACTGAAGAATTGACCATAAATATTACTAACAACAAGCCTAATATGATCGAGTTTTAAAACTAAACCAAAGGAGGTGTTGATACATTTCATCAAATGTGCAGCAATATGTCATGCTCTCGTACAACTAATCGTTGGTCTATGTGCATGTTCTATAGAATTTTGAATATGGCATTCATAAATAGTTATATTACTTATGTACATAAGATGCAACGATTCACTTCATTCAGGTTTAAAAGAATATATTCGAAGAATAATTGAAACTAATGAGTTTCCAAATGTCAAAAATGTAAAATTGGACTAAAAAAGAAAATATTGTAGATTTTGCCCTTCTCAAAAGCCACGAATGCATAATGTAGTTTTAAGTTCATTTTCTTACTAAATTATGATTATTTATTATAATAATTATTATAATAATTATAATATAATAATAATATTATAATAATTATAATATAATAATAATATTATAATAATTATAATATAATAATAATATTATAATAATTATAATATAATAATAATATTATAATAATTATAATATAATACTAATTTATTAGATCATGTATATATCTCGAAAAAATATACCTCAATGAAATATTTAAAAAAATTAAATAAATGTGATGAAAAAAGTGCCAATCCTGTTTTTTTTTTTTTCAAAAGAAAAAAGGTTTTAATACTATTAACTGAGACATTTGAAGGAAGTCCGGTTTATTTACTTTCATAAAATTAAATATAAACTTGACTACGTCGATTCGACGTAGATTATCTACAACGTGTGCAAAATATTATTACCTTTCTAGAGTTAAAATAAATAAACTAAAAACTGATCGTTGTTTTTTGTTACTAGCGCAGTCGGTAGTATAAGCGAAAATGATCCAATAAAGATCATACTAGTGTTTAAGAATTAAATTTACTCGGACCTAATATAGTTTTTACTTAATAATCAATAACTCAACGATACGTAAAACAAACAAAAATTATAAATGTAAAAGAAATATTTAATTCGGAAAAATAAGAATTATCTCTTTATTCTTTCATTGTTCAATGCATCAAAAGAAAAAACGTATTTAACGGTGATACACTAAGGGACTAACGAGGCCGTGGCTCAGTGGTTAAGTGCGTTGCCTACGAGTCAGCGAAGCAGAGGTTCGATCCTGGGTTCGAACTCGGCTCCGCCAACATCAACTATTAGTTAATAATATAAAATATAAAGGAGTGTTAAAAATTATGCGATGAAATAAATTCGGAAGTTTGTAAAATAAAAGATAATATTAAATTAAAAGAAACAAATACCTCAACAATAAATCTTTTGAATATTGAAATGAACAAAATAAGCTTAAAAACTTTCAAGAGGGAATTGCCTTATCATTTAACTGCTTTAATTAATGCAAATATGGTTACAGACCTAAAGTCTGCTATAAAAGTTTAAAAAATGGTGTTTACGATAATGTAATAACAGAGAGAAGTAATAGGAGAAACCAAAATATAACTCAGCCAAATCCCCAATATAATACTAATGGAAGTCGAAAGTTCATATATATTCCTCTTACAATAACCAATTTATTATCGAACAACGAAATCCCAATCACAACAATGATTTCCCCAACACCAACCACCATACCAACACCAATACATTAACACCACAAGTTAACACCATTAGAGGAAACAATTCAAATCAATTAAGGATTAGGCATTTTGGAGTTCCCGAGCCTATGGAACAATGCAAATTTTCAGCTAGAGGCCTCTAACGATTACCAAATATAATATTTAAACTCGGTAATCGACAAATGATTTTTTAATCGATTCGGGATCATTAGTGAGCCTTATTAGACCCAATATTCTTGAGACCTCAATCTCGAAAACAAATCCAATAATCTTAACTGCAGTATCAGGAAAAATTACACTGAACAACATTCAGGAATTTTGTAGCGGAGAAAACAGATTAATATTTTATGTCTGTGATTTTCAAAGAAATATGAAAGATTTTTAGGATATGATTTACTCAGACTACTTGAGGCAAAAATAGATATTGCTAATGAATGCATTACTTTAAATGGGTCCATTTACAAATTCCTGATTGAGTCCGAGTTTGAAATTTATGCGTTATTAGAAGATTTAAACTGGGCCAATGATTGGCCAATCTAAATTTAGATTCGACCATCCCAATAAAGAAGAGTGTACGAAAATAAATAAAATAATCAGTAAATATGAAAATTTATTTGATAAGCAAGGCATTTGCATTTTATTGGCATTTACAAACAATATAAAACATAATAAAACACAATATAAAATTAAATATGTTAAATCCTATAGGTATCCCGAAGTTCATAAATCCGAGGGCGATAAACAAATAAAAGATATGTTGAAGCAGGGTATAATTTGCCACAGCAATTCGCCATATTCTGCGTCAATCTGGGTCGTACCAAAGATGCTAGATTCTTCAAAAGTTCAGAAAATTAAGCTAATGATATCACAGTAAGCGACAAATATCCTATTCCCCTCATGAACGAAATCATCGATAAACTTGGCAGTTCTATGTGTTTTACTACTATTGATCTAAAGAATGGTTTCCATCAAATAGAAATAGACCCAAAGGATAGAATAAAAACTGCATTTTTTACGAAGAGTGGACATTATGAGTTTTTGCGTATGCCTTTCGGGCTCAAAAACGCACCATCAACCTTCCCACGATTGATGAACACAATTTTGGATGGTTTGATCGGAAAAGACTGCATGGTATATTTGGATGAAATTAATGTCTTTAGTACGTCCCTTCAAGAGCATATCGAAGCTCTTGAAAGAGTTTTTGTCGAAAAAATAATGCTAACTTAAAGATTTAATTAGAAAAACACACTGTAACCCCAGAAGGAATAAAACCTAATCCAAAGAAGGTCGAAGACATATTGAACTACCCGCTTCCTAAAACTGAGAAAGAGATCAAGCTATTTCTAGGGCTGGATGGTTTCAATCGAAAGTTTATAAAGGATTTCGCTAAGATCACAAGACCGTTAACTTGGTGCCTGAAAAAGGATAACAAAATTGACATTTAAAATAAGGAATACCTAAACGCTGTAGACACAATCAAAATTTTAATAACTAAAGAACCTATTTCGGCATATCTTGATTATGATTTAATTTAACTACGGACGCCTCAAACATAGCACTCGGAGCCGTTTTAAGCCAAGAGGGACGTCTGCTCTGCTTTGCGAGCCGCACTCTTAACGAGCATGAGTCGCATTACTCCACAACAGAAAAAGAGCTACTTGCTTTCATTTGGGCTACCAAATATTTTCGCCCGTATTTGTACAGTGGAAAAAGTATTGTTAATAGTGATCATCGACCTCTTCAATGGCTCCACAATTTAAGAGAACCAAATGCGAAATTACAAAGGTGGAAATGGAGAATTTTTTAATTTGATTTCGATATCAAATATATTCCTGGAAAAGAAAATTACGTGGCAAGTGCCTTATCAAGAATTACACTTGGAGAATGAAACCTTAGTGAAATTGTATCTTTATCATTCTGCAACAGAAGATGGCGAAACTTATATTCCTATTATATTATGGGTATTCAGACTCAGTCTCGTAGGCTTGTAGGAGCGTAGAATACGTGCAAATTTGTTTTTGTAATCTACGATTCTACGAATCTACGATTCCACGCTCGTACGCGAGTTGGATCGCGTAGAAACAATTTTGTAAATGTTGCCAACCTTTGCAGTGAAAATAAACTATTAATATATTTGCAAACAAGTGAAATAATTGTGAATAAAACAACTAACAATTGTACATAAAAATACTATAAAGTATTATATATAATACACAATTCCATTAAAAATTTTGTGAAAAAAATGTTCGATTGTACTTTTTTTGGGCCGCGAAATTCGATTCATATTAGAAAAAATAATGTAGTGGCAACATTCTTCAATTTGTCATTCAATTATAATTTCTAGAATCCGAAAATTTAATAAATTCATTCATATTCACATAAAACATCACGCATTTTGGAAAATAAAACTATTTATGGTCTAAATAATTATGTTATAGCGTGCGAAAAGGAGAAATATGAGCAACTAATAAAACGATTAAACAATGATGTCAGTATATAACAATACATTTTCTTTTGAATGAAAGGGATTTTCCAAACTATAGTTAGACCAACTTTTTTATAAAATGAGAAAATTTGTGTGCGAGGTTCACACATTTTAATTATAATTTTTAAAATTATACTAACAACATTTTTTTTTTAAATATTTATGCATGAAAAATCATAAATTATTATAATATTTCTCAAAAACGGGCAATCTGTTCAAAAATATGCAACACCTCTCTAAATACTTTACGCCGTCTGATCAGGACATGTCGAGAGTACGAGACTTACGAGCCTACGAGACTGAGTCTGAATACCCCTATTGAGTTGTCTTTCTGTAGGACAACGTCAACTACGATTGAAAATATATAAAATATATTCAATAATAGTATTACTACAATTACCTGCATTAAATTACCTACAAAACAAAAAAAGACATAATAAAATCATATTTACTAAACAGTAAAACAACTGCCAAATAAGAGCAATTTCCTAACTTGTATCGACATATATTCAAAATTCGCCACAGCTGAGGAAGTACAAGCAATAAACTGGTTAGAAGCAAAAAAGGCTCTTATAAAAGTATTTAACACAATGGGTCCCCTCAAAATACAAAACAAGACATATAATCACAACATAATTCATTCTACAACCGATGAGAGACCATATAACATTTCCTTTAATTGTTTACCCCCTAAATTAAATTCTGAGTTAATAAAAGAGAATAGAATAAATAACTAATAAAAACCATACTGAAAATGAAATAAACACTAGTTTAATAAACGCAGAAAATTCCAGGAAACGTCTTATTAAAATAAAGAATCCATTTACACCAGTAACATTAGATAAAACAGAACAAGATAATAAACATTTTGTAGTAAAGTTTAAGAATCGGAAAGCAAGAAAATATAAATGTCACTTTAAAAGAAAAAAATGTCAGATTGAAATAAAACCCAATTGTTTAATGTACGAATCATTGAATAGTTAATCATCACCAAATTGAATTTATATTTTTGTCATTACTATTTAAGTCCTATTATGCAACTTAATTAAGTACTAACCTCTTTCCGATAATTATTACTAGAAATATTGTAAAATATTCGTAGAAAGTAAGGGCAAATGTAAACAATATATTAAACACAATAGGGACATTGTCTTATTTTGAAGTGGAGTATCCATATCGTGAAATGTATAACAGAGATAATAAGATTGGAAACTTCTTATAGACGTCAAATGAAATTAAAAACACATATTGTGTATGTGAATTCACCTCTCAAACTTCAAATTTGTAGTGTTGCCACATCGTTTCTTTATATTGTTCCAGAATTTGAGAATCAATTAATAAAGACCGAAATGATTTGAGAATCAATGTTTTGAATTTGATAATTGCACTATACGTACATTGTATATGTGAAAAATTCAAAACTAAAATGATTTCAAAATCCTGCAGTACTAAACGATCCGTTGAGCAACATTTGAATAACAAAATGTATACGGATTTGTGCTCAATTAATTGTCGACTCATTTAACGTGAATTCCTCTTTACTATTAACAATAAATACACATGAATACACAAATATATGTACTTACGTATATTCACTTCTCAATTATAAATCAATGAAAATAAGAGATGATCTACAATTCTACAATTCACACATTTTAAAACATTTTTAATCAACTAGTTTATCACAAATTGTTTACCAAAAGTGCGCCAAAATTTGAAAACACATACATATGTTTCATATACATATTTGTATTTACAAAATAGATTGTTCTTTAAGCCAGCACCACTTCGTTGAACATATCTAATATATAATTTATAATATGTACATATACATAATAATATCAATAAATGCAAATGCTTTTTTTTAATTATTTAATTCTGAATCTGAATCTTGAATCTTTAAATAATTCAATATAAATATATGTATATTTATCATAATCTGGCATCGCTAAAATCTCCATTGGTGAAAAAATCAGCTGTATAAGCCATACATTTTCAGATTTTTCAAAAATTTGTAAAAGTGTCAAATATTGAATTTTTGAATGGCTGTAATAATGTTTTATGAAAACAAAATTAGTTTGTAATGATGAAGATGTCTTTAATTTTAAGCTGGCTTTTCTATAAATACTAGTATAGCCCTCTCTTTATAATTTAGTAGTGTTTAGAAATCATAATTTAGTAGTTAATCTTGTACATTGAAGTAGCTCCAACACACAGGGAAAAACACTTTAAGCTTCAGTACAAAACACTTTAAAATTAAAAGTGTTCAAATATGAAAGGGCGCCAAAGAGAAAAATAGTAAAATTAAAACAGAACACTTTTAAATTTGTATTGAAATTTTTCACTTTGAAATTTAAGTGAACACTTTTGAATTTGAATTGAAATTTTTCACTTTGAAATTTAAAGTGAACACGTTTAAATTTGAATCGAGTTTATTCACTTTGAAATTTAAAGTGAACACGTTTAAATTTGAATTGAATTTTTCATTTTGAAATTTAAAGTGAATACTTTTGATCACAATTCAAAAGTGATCACTTTCAATATAAAATGGCTTAAATTATTACGTGTTTATGTATGTATTTGTTACATTTTTATATTTCTACATTACGTTTAATAGTTTTAGGTGATATTGATAAGTTTTACATTAAGTTGTGTAAAATGCTGTCTTTCGGGATGGCGCTTCTAAATACAAGAGAGGTGGTCCGATGTTGATGCGTCTGGGGGTACGCCGATGACAACCAACTGAGTTTCTGCACATATTTCTAGAATGAGGGAGAAAACAAGGTTTAATTTATTTAATACAAAAGCAAAATTCCTACTCACCTGGTCACCGATTCTTTGTTTGTTTGCATAGTTTAAAGTTTTTGAACAACTGAAGGCACGATTGCTATGATTTTTGAAGAATTTACTTTGAAATTATATATTTTACATTGTTTTATGTTCTTTTAAAAGTGTTCACTTTTAATTTCAAAGTGAAAAATCTCAAAATTCAAAGTGAAAAACTTATAGTGTTCACTTTTAATTTCAAAGTGAAACATCTCCAAATTCAAAGTGAAAAATTTCAAAATTCAAAGTGTTCATTTTTATTTCCAAAGTGAACACTATTGAAATTCAAAGTGAGAAAATCGAATATTAAAAGTGTACACTTTTAATTTCAAAGTGAATATCTCCTCAGATATAATGATAAATTCAAAGCGAACACTTTGAAAATAAAATTGAACACTTTTAATTTGTATACGTTTTTATTCACATTTACAATTTTGTGGAGAAACGCTTTAAATTCCATCACTTTGAATTCAAACGTGATCACTTTTAAATTTAAATTAAGATTTTTCCCTTAGTGAAATGACTCCGAAAGACCGAAGGCAAAGGGTTATGGCCGCCGCCGAGGTCACTTCGGGTCATTAGGAAAACAAACAGCGACAAGGTACGACCTAGAAAACCCCCAAAGAAATATAGAACAATTCTGCCGCAAAACCTCTGTGTTTTTATTTAGAAACAAATCCGCAATATTCAGCTACCAGCCGAAATTCAACTCCAGCATCCAAAGGGAATCTTCGACGAAGAAGCGAAGAGAGAACGAAGATCACGGCCCAGCAACTCAGCACAACAAACCACAATATCAAAACATCAACCAGACTCAACCCAAGTACCCGAGCGTACACATTTGGTCCTTCCAGCCGAATTTGTCTACAAGCGTCAGTTCCAGAATCAAACAAAAAAAAAAAAGATGCGTGGAGTTTTATTTATCGAATTCAGTGCATTGTGTGTGAAAAATAATAATAAACAAAACCCCAAATCCGAAGTCAAATCGTTTGACAAGTGATCAGAGCGCGCGATAGATCCATCCCCCCGCTCGTCCAATCACAACTCCAAGTCCGATCACGCATACTGAAACGTGAAAGAGCGCGCCAGAAATATTGATTTCTCCCGCTCCACTTCTTAGTCCAATCGGCATCCAGAACGCGAGAGAACTGCATAAGCACTTCTCACGTTCGACACCATCACCACTCATTGCACTCCACATCTCTTTCGCACCCACGCACCACCATACTCCCACACATCCAGCTGCATCCAATCTCAACACAAGCTAGCCAACCCAGTGTACAAATTATTTGGTATCACTAACAGTGATCTCACTTTCGAACTTTCAACGTTCAAACTTTTCACTTTCAAGTGATTTTTAAAATAAAATAAAGTAGAGAAAAGTGAATATTAGTAAATTTAAATTTATTAAATATAAAAATAATTTATACATCTGCAACAACAAAATAAATAATAAAGAACAACAACAACAGCGAATAACGTTGAAACAACAACCACAACCATACCAGCAGTCATAGCAGCAGAGACAACAGAAGCTGAAACAACAACAACAAAAGAAGCAAAATACAACACTACACCATTTTCAAGCAGACTTGAGAAAATCGTAAACAGACCTCAGAAAATCGTAAAGTGACTTGAGAAAATCGTAAAGTGACTTGAGAAAATTGTAAAGTGACTTGAGAAAATCGTAAAATGACCTGAGAATATCGTAAAGTGACTTGAGAAAATCGTAAAGTGACTTGAGAAAATCGTAAAATGACCTGAGAAAATCGGAAACAGACCTGAGAAAATCGGAAACAGACCTGAGAAAATCGGAAACAGAACTCAGTGTAGATTACCTCATCCGATAATAAAGTCTTTTTTGATCAAATATATAAAAAAAAAATCAAAATTTCGGCTTTGATTACCTTTATTGAAATCGCGGATCGAATTCGATCAGAATTCAGTGAGGCTCTTCCTTCTGAACACTCGACATTCTCGCTCGAGATTCAAAAGGAAGAGTTAAAGTTTGGGAATTAGTCAAGTCCGCATACCATGATTGCTTTCAGCTAATCCCTTCATCGAGCAGCGAAAAATCTGAAATCGAGTTACCAAGTCTCAAAGACCGATATCGTTTTTGCTACGATACATATGTCCGATGTGTTGCTAAAATGGGTGAATTTGTGCACCAACTCAGTCAACTAAAGAGTTCTGCACCTATTGTTGACATTCAACCGCAAAGTCACAATATTACAAAACCTTCGGTAGATTCCGAAATATTTTATGGCGATTATATATTGTGGCCGACTTTCAGCGATATGTTCACTGCAATCTACTTGACAAATACGCTTCTAACACCGGTTGAGAAATTATACCATCTTATCCAAAAAACTCGTGGCGAAGCGAAAGAAATCATAAATAAAATCCCCTCACTCACGATGGTTTCGCCACTGCATGGACGAATTTATCCGATCGGTATGAGAATAAACGGATTCTCGTAATTAGACAATTTAAAGTTCTCTTCAACTTACAAGTAGTTTGCGTGGAGTCTGGTAGCGCAATCAAAAAACTCCAAAGGGAGATAAACAACTGTATCTCAGCATTGCAGTTGTATGAGATCGACAGCAGCAACTGTGATGCGATTTTTGTTTACTTGTGTTCCACAAGGTTACCGGAAGCAGGGGTCCGAAAACGTTTTTTTTTGAAGACAATTTTATATTTATCTTAAACGATAAATATATGTTACGATAAAAAAAATTTTCTCGCAACAGTTCTTCATCGCAAAGATAAACTTTCGTTCACGAACAAAAACCATTTTGTACGCAAACAAATCCTTTTATTTTTTTCGTGTAAATAAAAATACTTGTCGCGATCAAAACAATATCTCTACGCGAACAAGTAATAAATATTGTCGGCGAACAAAGCGTTTTTTCTCCGCAAACAAAACAAAATGTCTACGCGAACATGAAGAAAATATCTTTTGCGATCAAACCTTTTTGTTTTTTTCGCGAAAACGTTTTGTCTCCTCGAAAACGTTTATTCTTCATCTCGAAAACGTTTTTTATCTCTACACGAAAACGTTTTTTATCTCTACACGAAAACGTTTTTTTTTCTCTACACGAAAACGTTTTTTTCTCTACCTGAAAACGTTTTCAGAGAATGAATGAATGAAGGAATGGAATTGGTTCTGCGTTTGCCTGTTGTGCTCGTTCTTTGCGATTCGTTAGGTAGGTACGTACGGTATTGGTAAAAAAATTGAGAACATGTCGAGTGAAGCAAACAATGAATAATCCTGATCTAACTTAAAGATGGAACGTAAATAGTTATTTGTAGAAATAGAAAAATATGAACTAAACAAATTGTAGATTTTCTTTCATAAATATTAAAACTGCATTTTGAATTTTTAAGAGCAAAAAGGGTTATATAAATGACATTGAAGTAATGTATGAAGTATTCATTCAAGTTCCTATCCTGCAGGTAGAACTCATTTCGTTGCCAAAAACTGTACCTACACCCACATATCTACCTACCTAACTCACAAGAAATGAGCTCGACCGTTGACCGGCGAATGCAGGACCATCGCGAACACGCTGAAAACGTTTTCGTGTAGAGAAAAAAAACGTTTTCGTGTAGAGATAAAAAACGTTTTCGTGTAGAGATAAAAAAATTTTTCGCGAAAAAATCGAAAACGTTTTCGCGGAGGACAAACGTTTTCGCGGAGAAACCAAAACGTTTTCGAAGTGAAAAAACGTTTGTCGCAAAAGATATTTTTTCTTGTTCGCGCAGAAATATTGTTCTGTTCGCGAAAAGTATTTTTATTTTCTCGATCAAAAAAAAAAAAGTTTTTGCATAGAAAGAAGTTCTAGTACGCGATCGATGAGAATCTTACATGATAAAAATATTTTTAACTGCTAATGATAAGTTCGACCGCGGACAGAACTTTTTACACGTCGCAAACGATATTAATTTTTTTATTTGCGATGAGAAACAATTGCATCGTTCACGAAAAGAATTAATTTTTCATCATTGATGATAGTTTTTTTATGGTGAAAAACCAAAGATTAGAGTTTTTGAGAGATATTTTACGAACCCTGACCGGAAGCCACGTTATCACTTTGGGAACAAGGTATTTTTCAAAAATCTGATATCCCGCGGTGGGTGGATTTAGATAATTTCCTAACTAGTAGATTCCAAACCCTAGAAATCGTATCCGATATACGAAGTGCAGCGCCTAATAAAATTATTTCAAAACCCGCCAATAATTTTCTCAACAACGCAAGAACCTCAAGATGTTTTTCCAATCAGTCAGCGAATGTAAACGCTTTTATCTACAAGCTATGCTCGAAATCACATAGGATGAAAAACTGCCCCAAGTTCCTCAGTATAGGAACCATTGAAAGATATTCCACAGTGCGAAGATTAAATGTATGTTTGAATTGTCTATCGAGTACCCGTGCAATTAAAGACTCTAAGAGTCTTTTCAATTGTCAAAAGAGACATCACTCATTGCTCCATAGGGAGATAACCAATGACCCAAGTCAGTCCGCTTTGTCTGCAAATGCGCAACCATATCCTAGTCCCTTTCTAAATACCCATGCGCACACTATTCATATTCATGAACCCATTAACCTATACAGTCCACTCAAATCTGGAATATTCACCTACCAGCCGAACTTCAACTCCGGCATCCAAAGGAATTCTTCGACGAAGAAACGAAGATAGAACGAAGATCACGGCCCAGCAACTCAGCACAACAAACCACAAAATCAAAACATCTACCAGACTCAACCCAAGTACCCGGGCGTACTCAACTCAATATAAACAATCTTTTTCAAAATATCGTATCATAACAAAATTCTATAAGAAGAATAAGAGAAGATGTCAAATGTAATGGAGGTGGAAAGTGGTGAATATCGAGAGGCTACTTGCCCGATTTGGTGAATTCAAAAGGAGCTACTTGCTCGATTTGATAAACCAACTACCAAATATTTTCACTAACACATTGAAGCGATCTGAGAAGTTTCCAATCTTATTATCTCTGATGTATAGTTAAGACCAAAGATAACAAGATTGGAAACTCGAAATTCCGCATCAATGTGGTCGTGAAATTGTTTGATGGAACCCATTTTCACCCCAAGTAGACCCCATACTCACCTCAAGTAGACCTCTTGTCGACAACTGTCTTTTTGTTATTTGTTATTAACATTATAATCTGAAATTTCTATAACTTTACTTATATTGCATAAACCGTCCAACATAGAAAAAAATCCCCAATAACTCTAAATTATGAGATATGGTAGCCTTAAAAAATGGTATTATTCAGATGAATTTATGGACATAATACGTGTGAAATAAATCTCACATCTGTCAAGAGTTTCCCATCTTGTTATCTTTGGTTAAGACTTTGGAATGTGAATTTATATAATTGAAACGAAAGATAAAACATTATTAAATATTAATTAAAATAAATAAACTAAAAACAGATCGGTGTTTTTTCTTACTTGTATTCTTCTATCCTAACTCCCCGACTTATTTCACATTCTTGATGATGTGCCATCGTGCTTTATATGTGAGTATTGCTCCATCGATTAATGCAGGTTGAAATTAAAAATTTATAATAGGGGTATTCTCACCGACCCTCGTAAAGTTCGTAAATATACGCTGCGTATTTTGCGTATTTCTGATACGTGCACAATGTTCACAATGTTTCTATTATTTCGTTTTTTATCTATTTATTTTTTAAAACATCTTTCGTTTCACAATATTAGATACATATTTAACCATTGAGTGAAATCTTATATTTAAAAATAAAAGATTAAATTTTGACAACTTTGTGTTAAATATACGCTACGTATTTATACACAAGGGTCCAGCCTGCGTATTTTTACGATGATGGTATTTTACAAAAACAAAATACACGATGTCGTATATTTACGAACTTTTTGAGGGTCGATGCTACTATTTTATAAAGTTCACCTTATGCATTCATTTATAAAGTTTTCAATGTAAACTGTTTTTTCATTCCTTCCATCCGGCGTCTACTATCTTCAAATGATAGCCAGTCCTAGATATCATTCATATCAGTTGCTTTTGTTTTTATTTTTATTTTTTTGTTTATGTTTTTGATGTTTGTTTGATGCACTTGTCTCCTTTTTTTAATTTCTCCTTCCATATTTTATTTTTAATTCGAAGCTAACGTGTGTACTATATTTGTTGTTTCTCCATTTTTTGCGTATACAAATAAATCGTTTGGCTTTCCAACTCTTGAACATGCTACATAAAGCATGTCAGAAGCATTTATTTTCTAAATTCAATCCGCAGACTTGTAGACCTGTCCCTGTATCTTAAATGCTGAATAAAGTGTCCGTCTTTGTGCATCCGTATTTGAAACTATATTGGCGGCAAATGAAGTCGTTTGAAAAACACTATTAAATTTCCGTATTTTTTTCAAAAATAACTTTGACTCTGCTGTATTGCCATCCATAAGTCTTTTCAGTGGCTCTGATGGTTGGTTCAGTATTGGTAAAACAACTTTGCCTGATGCACAACACATACCTGCTGTTTCCTTTTTGAATTTCTCTTTTCGAATGCCTCCATCGCCTCAATAACTTCTTTATGGAAAAACTCCACACTCCACAATTTGTAACAATTTTTTAATTGAACAATTTTCGTATTAATTAATAATTTTCTCTCAATTTAAAATTTATATAAATTCAGCACTATGTAAACAATTCAATTCAATACGTCAATTGTGGTTTTGACAGTTGTCAACTGAGCGAATAGTTGAATTTCGTTGAATTTTGACATTAGATGGCTGCTTTTGGAAAAATTCAGAAGGTATTCAGACTCAGTCTCGTAGGCTCGTAGGAGCGTAGAATACGTGCAAATGTTTTTGTAAACTACGATTCAACGCTCGTACGTTGTACCTCTCGTAGATCGCGTAGAATCAATTTTGTAAATGTTGTCAACCTTTGCAGTGAAAACAAAATATAAATATTTTTGCAAAAACGTGAAATAATTGTGAATAAAACAACTAACAAAGCACATAAAAATATTTTAAATTATTATAATACACAATTCCTTTAAAAATTTCGAATTTCTGGGGAAAAAAATGTCCGCTTGTACTATTTTGGGCCGCAAAATTTCGATTCATCTGAGAAAAAACAATGCAGTGGCAACATTCTTCAATTCGTCATTCAATTATAATTTCTTGAATCTGAAAATTTAATATATTCATTCATATTCACATAAAACTTCATGCATTTTGAAAAATAAAACTATTTGAAGTCTAAATAATTATGTTATAGTGTCCGAAAAGAAGAAACATGAGCAACCTTTAAAGCAATTATATAATTAATTATAATTAATTATAATATTAGAATTATACTTTTCTATATACATTTTTTTTAATACATTTATGCATGAAAAATAATAAATTATTATAATATTTCTCAAAAACGGGCAGTCTGTTCAAAAATATGTAACACTGAGTCTGAATACCCCTATTAAGTTTCGTAGCGAAAATTTCTCATCGCACTTCGCGTCGTAGGTTCGTTGTGAACGCAGCCAAGGCAAATGAAAAAATTCTTTATTCTGATATTTTATAACTTTTTGATATTCTGAGCCATCCTATGTAAGTCCAAGAACCAAATTCATTGCAAACATTTTCGTTGTTATCTTGACGGAGTAGTACGATATATCTAGTTGACAGCATAGTGTCTATTTAACAAAATTGGATTATTGATAAATAACTGTTTGTTTATTAAATTTCAATGATAAAATGATATCTTTATCACGTAAACTAAAAAAAAGTACTGCAATCGAAATAAAAAAGGGAAATGATAATTTAAAAAGAATTTCTGTTCGTGATAAATTACTTATTAAAGAAATACAAGAAATGGAGCAAACATTGCCTCATACGTGCAAAGTATATTTTGACGATCCTAATATATTAAGCAATTTTTTTTGTACCATTACTCCTGATGAAGGTTATTGGAGCTCCGGCCAATACACTTTTTGTGTGTATGTTCCCGAAGAATATAATATTTCTGTATGTGAACTTTAAATATTACATTACTAAAAATAATTGATCATTTTTTCCATAAGCCTCCTCAAGTAAAATGTATTACCAAACTCTGGCATCCTAATATTTCCGTTGTTGGTGACGTTTGTTTATCTTTATTACGCCAAAATTCAATTGATGGTTTAGGATGGGCACCGACAAGGAAACTAAAAGATGTGATTTGGGGATTGAATTCGCTTTTTACGGTAGGATTTGAAATTATAAACATGTTTAAAAAAATATATGTAAGTACGAACACTTTTATTTCCAGGATCTTCTGAATTTTGATGATCCATTAAACTGTGATGCTGCTGATCAGTACCAACGAGATAAAAAAGAATTTGAGAACAAAGTTAAAGAGTATATCAATCTATATGCAAGGAGATAATATGAATCATCTTATTAATATATTATAAATATTTCTATATCGAATATATTGTATATCAGAAAGTAAATTACTATTATTGTTCCTTTCAGATTGTTTTGACGTAGTGTTTTCATGTGTTACATACAGTGATCTCTGGATAATGTCAATTGATTAAAAGCGTTTATCCGATTGTTAACGGTTATAAATGGCTGAACAGAGTGAGACACTTGTAGTAAAGAAGTACGAGCTGTCAAAAGTTGAAATGTACTGAATTGATGGAGAGTGAACAGAATGAGTAGTACTCTGTTGCTGGTAGTAAGCGAAGACAATTTATATTCGGGTATTTGATTTGTGATGATGGATGATAAATTAGAAAATTTAATTGAGATAATAAAAGAAAACCAAAAAATAATTCCAATCACAAATATTAAAATTTTTTGTATGTTGTTATTCAAGTTTACGTGTCAGTTGTACATTAACAATGGAACAGTATTAAATATTTCTCGGTAATTGGTACCGTACGTTTTGAATAATTTTATTAAATTCAAAAACATATCAATATATAAACAAATTATATAAATATTTTTAAATATTTCGTTCGTATATCGTTATTTGGCTAATAGAACTAATAAATATGAAATACCAAAAGTATTAGAATAACGCGTCGCTATTGTGCAATATGGCCAAAAGACGCGCGGCATCATTGTGGGCGTGTTTTTCGAAGTCGTAAGCGTCATGCCGAACAGCTGATGTCGTACGACTTTGTACTACAACTACTCATTCTGGTCAGCAAATTAATGTGCAAATTTAGATCAAAATATTAATAAAACTAGTTTAATCCAATTTTATTCATTATTATTCATAAATTAAAACTAAAAAAAAAACCCAAAATAAAAGTAACAAATATGATTTTTCATGAGATTATGGCTTACATATCTATACTTTTACATGTCTTAAAAGAAATCGGTTATTCCATTCTGCTGTCGTTTTTTTTTGTCTTTTCTCCCAATAATTTGAATACAGTTTCGCTTAAAATTAGAGTATACGATTTAGATCTTGGTTACAGTAGACTATGTCAATAGCTGTATTCAGACTGAGTGCAAATTGTTTTTGTAATCTACGATTCCATGCTCGTACGCGAGTTGTAACTCTCGTAGAATCAATTTTGTAAATCTTGCCAACCTTTTCAGTGAAAACAAATACAAAATATTTTTGCAAAAAAGTGAAATAATTGTGAATAAAAGAACTAACAATAGCATATGTATATTTTAAAGTATTATAATACTCAATTCCATTAACACTAGAAAGACCCGACGCATGTATCTACCTA
>JAFDUT010000371.1:0-24614 GCA_017309665.1 Coelopa frigida
CTCTCTATGCGATGACTTGAATGCATCAGCATCGCGACCCACTTCCGCCGCAGACTTCGCTCGAACCACTTCCTGCCGAGTGAGTTTCAAGTTCCCTTAAAGTCGAGGCGACTCCGCCCCACGCCACGCCCTGCTCCGGCAGAACGTATGCGGAATTCGTGCGGCAGTCCTTCAAACACTGCAGCTACCAAGGACTCGGCGACAAGTCGAACTCGTCGAACTCCTTAAAGTTCCCCAAGAGGCCACGCTGAGGACTTCAGATCAACGACAGGGGGTGGGTTGACGGAGGGCGAGGGGCGACTGTGATGGGGCCAATCGACTGGAGGCCGGGCGGTTCGTGTCTGGAGTCCCTCCATCAATCCTCCGCATCCGCAATTACTCTTCATTAGGCCTCCACCTCCCTCCCACCAGCTGCCACAAAGCCGCTAATTTTTCCGAGGAGCCCTAAAAATCCCGTGACCAGAGGCTGACTGGCCTCGATTCGTGCAACCAGGGAGCCTTCTTCAACCAACTGAAGGTCGTGGTTTCGATGGCCCTGGCGTCTCGTGCTTCTCCTTCGCATCTCCCCCAGCACTCGGTCGAACACCTTCGGCCGCGAACCCACCGACAGCGGTTGCCGCCTCCGGACCTTCCATTTGCATAATCCGCATTCGCCTTTGTCCTTGGTCCGCCCTCTCTTTCGCTCTCCCTCTCGCAGGCGGACGAGCCGCGAGAGCCTCCGGCGCGCAACAAACCACAAACAGCCAGCATCTTGCCAGGGTCGCCCGAGGGCCCCCGGCAGCGCCAATTATTAACCGACCCCTTTTAACCAACCGCCTTTTAAGCAAGCAACCCCGTTCAACCCCCGCCCCGGGGTGGCCACCTGGTGGCCCGCGAGCGTCGACATTCATTAATTTAAACACGCATTAAAGGCACTTGGCGTTTTATCGAGCCGAAGGAGGCGGAGGGACAGGGCGGGTGTGGTAAATGTCGTTTTTATTATTGTAGTCTTGAGAGCGAAGAAGAGGGCGGGGGGATTGTTGTTGTGTCCGTCGGGTGCCATCGAGGAACCTCTTCATAGAGACGGTGTCAATCAGACCCCACCTGATTCAGTGGGGAGCCAAAACCTGCTGTAATTACAACTCTCCTCCTCTCACTCACTCTACTCCTCCCTCCTCTCCCTCTCCCTGTCCTCCTGAGCAGCTGTGGCAAATCGCATTAAAATGCAATTCGGAATCCTTCCCGGGATTCCTCTGTCGATTTCTCTTTGCCGCGTTCCATCAGCATTAATAAGCTTTCCTCGTGTCTCATGCGAGTGTGTGTGTTTTGTGTGCATGTGAGTGTGTGGTTCTGTGTGAGCTTGCGATCTGTTTGGGTGTGTAAATGCTCCGCATTGCCGACTGCATCGAAACTCAACCGAGCTTCAAATAAGTTTCGACGGAATTTCAAACGAGTCGCGGATGCAGAGCGTTGCCACTCTATTCGCCTGTTTATATTGTGCGAGAGTGTGTGCTTAAGTGAGTGTGTGTTGAGGTGAATTCGGCGTGCGTCTGATCGCTGTTTGACTTGTGGTCGACGCTGGTTTCCCCGGCCCCTGGTTTTCTGGGCTTTCGGAAACTCGTTGAAATCGAGAACATTTGTGTAGTAAAAGAGTCCGAGGGTCGATGATGAAAGGAAAACCCCAGGACCCCGATCCGAACTCTCTCTATAATTATTTGCTTTCCTTTTTTCATCATTCATTCACTGTGTTGGCCCAGTTTTCACTTCTTTTTGCATTTCCAAAATTGTTTCGTGATTTATTTCGCTTTTACGGCTGGCAGACTTTTAATGCCGATCGCTAATGACGACAACGGCTTTTCATTGGCAACGCCATCGAGTGGCCGGCGGGTGAATCGCTTCCGCATGCGAGGTTTTTGGGCGGGAGGGAGCGAGGGCGGATTCGGGGAAACCACTTATGAAGGAATTTTCCGCGGACCCGAGGCCAACGAACGATCGCCTGGTGGCGTGAGTCAACGCGGGTCAACGTGGTGCTTTGGGAAGTTGTATGGAGGCGACAGAAATCTCAGATCGAAGGCAGACAAATTTGGAGAAAATAGAAGAGGGTGGTGCCCGGTAGGTAAAGCGCTCCCTCTGCCCAACCGCGGTCGGCTGCGGTCCAAGGATGCGCCCGGTCCGGTCGTCGCCCTCGGTCCAAACTCCTCTGCATCCGCAAACACTCACTGTTTGAATTCCACTCGTCTTTTATCGCGAGATGCGAGCATGAGTCGATAGCGGAGAAGACAAAGAGCGATAAGATAAGAGCATGAATAATGATAATGGTAATGGCTGAAATGCAGTCTATTTCCACGGCCGCAGTCACAGGAATTTCCGCGAAACAATATTTAATGAATCAATATTTGCAGAGTTGCAGCCGATTGCGAAATTCCTCCAGGGACCACGGAACTAGCCTCGTCACCCCTTCTTCATCTTCTCTTCCCCCATATCTCAGATCACAAGACTCTAGTAACCAACCATAATCAGATCTTACAGCGCAATTTTTTTTATAGAATTTCGAATTTTTTTTTATAGAATTTATTAGAGAAGACAAGAAAATTTAGTTAACCATTGGCAATTCAGTTATTATAATTATTTTTTGAATCTTGTGAATTTTATAAAACCTTTCGCTTGCCACCTGAAGGCGGCAATTCTTAAAGGGGGATTTCCAGACGATTGCAAGAGAAGCTCCAACGGCCCCAATCCCTCTTTGAAGCCCGCTCTCTCTTCGATCTACTCTCTTCTGTGACTCACTCTCTCGCTCATGTGGCCGCAGCTTTCACTCGAACCCGACCAAACGTGCTCGACGAAGCTCCCCGAAAGCTCCGCGTGCGGCCGGCAAACGAGAAGAGGAAGAAGCTTTCACGACGACTGACGACCGACGACACGCGACGTGAAGTGGAGCAGAGCCGAGCGGCATCGCAGCCGGCGTCGAAGTCGCCTTCACCTGCGCGCATTTCGCCGGCAACGACGACGCTTCCCGAAGATCGCGCGATCGCCGCCGACGCCGACGAAGCTGGGTGAACTTTCGAATGGCTCGCGAGCGGCCGCCGATCGGTGGGGCGATCAGTCGTAGCAGCGCTTCGAACGTGCGAACGTGTGTCGTCGAGAGAGCGGAGCGCATCCGAGTCGAGTTCGAAACCGAAACGATCCGAGCCAGCCGAGTCTGAGCCCGAGGTCGCGAGCGCGAGGCACCAGAGGCCCACGAAGAGTCGAGGAAGACGGGTTCCCGCTCCAGAGCAGAAGCAGCAGCCCCAACAACAACGGCAAGAGGCAGAGTGAAAAACAGAAATCAAAGTGAGAGAAAATAAAGAAAAAAACTCCAATCGTTCGTCGGTCGGTTTTATTTTGTGTCTGTGCGGAGAGAAGAAATCAAATAAAAAAGAATAAAAAAGAACCAAAACGAAAGATCCGAAAAATCGTCGAAAAAATCGAATCGAAAAAGAAACATGCGAAATTCGCTCGCACGCGTAGCCAGCAGCAACAACAACGCTAATAACACCAACAACACGTACGAGAACTACTACAACAGCAACAACAATAAAATCGGCAGCAGCCTCAGTCACAGCGACTAAGAATAAAAATAAAAATAAAGTTCGTGTGAATCTCGGCGATACAAGATACATTCGCCGCAAGAACAACTACTACAACAACAACAACAACGACGTACTGACGACCTGACGACGATCGAAACTACGGCAGAGACATCTGCATAAATTAGCCGAGCAGGTGTGCATGCGAAATTTCAGCAGCAACAGCAACAACAATAACAACAACAACAAACACCGTCCGTCGTTCGTAAGAAAAATTCCTGAAAAATCTCGCTCGCATCCGTCGGATACACGAACAACGAGAGATCGCAAAACACGAAAAAGAGCAGAAAAAACGAGAGAAAAAATCTGCCTGCGTTGAAATTGAGTTTCGTGCGTAGCCGGGTTTCAGTGGCGACCAAGCAAAAACAGCAGAAAGAGCAACAAAATTGAAATTCATAAAAGAAAGTATCTCGTTAGCCGGAGAACGAGGAGGGAGAGGCGAATCTCGCAGATACCTGAGCCGGAGCAGCTTCAATTAAAGCCCACACCGTAAGTCGAACTCTTTATCGTTGTCTCGGGCCTGGGGTCGGCTCCGAAGGACTTGGCCAAGTTCGAATTTCGCAATCCCCCGAAGAATTCGAGGATTCGGATCCGGCGTCGTTCGAAGATTTCGAGGAACTCTTCGCAGGTCTCGAAAGCATTTCCTACGAATCGCTCGTCAGCGGAAAACTCGCGTTTATCTCTCGACTCGTCTTATCTGCCGGTTGCTTATCTTAAGCTATCGTAAGTCCTCCTTCCTCTCCCCTGCCCACCGTTCACCCTTCCCCAATCGCCGAGGTCTTTTACAGGAAGAGAGAAAGAAAAACCCCTCGGAGGGGGGAGAAAATCCCTGTTTGGGAAATTGTCCCCACTGCTTGGCAACGGTGGTCGTTCAGTCTCGTCGTCTCTCTGTCCCTTTCTCCCCTCGATTTTTCACGCTTATCTCGAAACAACTGGGGTTGGAGCTCGTTCACCTTGTGGACGGACGGAGTGGAGTCTCAAGAACTCCATGCGTTTCACCTACAACAACAACGCACGACAGAACAGGCAAAACCAACAACATCGTAACAATAATCACTTGAGAAGGCAACAAAAAAATATGATGAATTATTAAAATCGCAACAACAAAGAGATCGAGTACGAGAAAAAACAATTCCACATTTTTGAGATTTTTTCGCGATCTCGTTGTCAAGCGATCTCGGCACCGTCGACCGAAAGCTCTTCGCATTCGACAGCGCAGAGTTCGAACCTCGAGTTTTGGGATACGTTTTCGAAAACTTCTCGATCCTGGTTCCGAGATTCGCCACCCGCTGTTGCGTCTCTTTCTTAGCTGGGGCCAGGAAAACGCCAAGAAATCCATTCTCTCGATGGAGCCCAAGTGAGCTGAACTCATATTTCTCATATTTGCACTGACGCGACTGGAAAACACAAGGAGTGAGTGAGATGGCGAGAGCGTAACACGGTAGTTGACGCCTCTGCCTTCGATCTGTGGCGGGGGGCGGGCGCCGATGGGGCTGGAGGAGCTGCTCCTCTCCGGCGATGAACCGTTATGCCGTGGGCTCGGCCGGCAGCTTCAAAGCTCGCTGGCTTCGAGCCGAGTCAACGACGTCGACGGTGTCGAGCCGCCAGACAATGGAGGTCGGAGATAAATAACGCTCGATAAGTACGGTGGCACCAACAGCACCAACAACAAACAACAATAACCATGATCGCTGGCAACAACAACAAGAATAACAATTGTTTGTCATTGGTTTTTGAAGCTTTTGAACTGCTTTAATTTCTGTCACAGCGTTAAAAAGCGTAAAAACAGTCGCCATTTTCTCGGACAATGTGCCGTTAATTAAACAGACATTACAACAACATCTACCACAACAACAATTACCACAAACAACCACCAACAATAGCCAGGACAACAACAACGAACCCCCAAAGCTCGCTCCAAGGTTTCGCAGAAGAGAAGAAAAAGAGTCAGAGAAGGAGGAAAGGAAACAGTGAAATAGAACGAGAGTTGGGGCGGGGGGGAAAGACGAAGCAGGAGAGAAATACATGTACTCCGTCTCGCCTCGTTATCGGCCATCACAGGGCGCCCAACCCTTGCCACCTCCGACTCCGCACCGCCCGGCCCCGCCCTGCTCACCACACTCAGACGCCTTGTGTTGGCCAAGTTTGTCAGCCTCAGCAAGCAGGTTACCCGGGATGGTGGTTGTTGCTGTTGTTGTTTTTGGTCTTGTAGTTAGTGGTATCTCATCAGCAGCTGGAGATAAGAGCGGAGACGACGCGACATGTGGAGCTTTTTCGCTGTTTTGCACTCGTTTCCCTTCCTCCAGCTTCACTTGTCCGGCCGATGAGGGAGGAGATGGCAGAGGAGTTGGTAGAGGAGGGGAAGACGAAGGAGTTGGTAGAGGAGGGGAAGACGAAGGGTCGGAGGAACCACGCCGCCGATGGGCGACGATAGGCGAAGTGGAAGAAGATTTGAGAGAAGAGGAAGAGGGGAGGTCACAACGACGAAGACGACGACGACGACACAACAAATCAATTTAAATTCATTTGCACCTCGAGAGGTTCTCATTGGTCTTTGTGTTGTTGTTGATTTTGGGGTTGTTGTTGCTATTGTTGAGCACAGAGTTTCGTGGAGTGGAAAAGCAAAGAGTCGATTGAAAAATTCGGTGTGAATTGAATCGAACGAATGGAACGAGGGGTGATAGTGAAATAAGAGCTAAGAGAAGAGAATTTCGAGTTGATCGATTCGCGGCTTCGTTTATTGAGTCTCCCAGAGTCTTCCAAGGATCATAGCATCAAGGATCAATCAGATTTATATTTTTAAGTGAAGTTCAGCAGAATATGTTTTTGAAAAAGTTCAGAGATTTTGCCAAGGGCGGGAAACTCCGCTAGTTCTTCGAGGCCAAGGTCCCGCACTCGAAGTCACTCCGACCCACTCGAGGAAGCAAAATTTCACTGCGGCCGCTCCACTCACTCCACCTCGGTCCCTCGGCGCTCAGTTGATCTCGTAAAGAACTCAATCGTGACGACGGCGGCCTCGAATTCGCAGACGGCCGCTCGCTTCCTAGCGATCGGGCCATCGATCGAGGGGCGAACTAGAAACTCGAGTCGCGGGGGGCGTTCGGTGGACAGCGGACGGACGGACGGAGCGAAATCTTCAATTGCACGATTTTATCTGCAACTGTAAATCAAGCGGCCGATCGTGGTCCTCGGCTCGAGCGCCATTTCTTCGGCCGGCGTTGCCAACTGTGCGATCGATCGCTCTCTCGGCGCTGATCAAAGTCCGTCGGTCGCTGAATCTGAATCTGAATCTGGCTCTAGATCTATGGCAATTGAAGTGTTGTTGTTGTCTTTCTGTCCATTTGCCTGTCTGTCTCGTTGCTTTTGGCTAGTTTCGTTTCACGAGCAGTTGTTGTTATTTGTCTTTCTGCCTCTTCCCCTTCTTCAGGCGCAGTTGAAATTTCGGAATTTTATTACTTTTCTTGGTTTGTTTGGATTACTCTTGTTATTGTTGCTGTTGTTGGCCGGTGGTTGCTGTTGGCTTCGTGTCTGTGAGCGAAAAAAAAATGATTTTTGTTTTTTCCGCGAACTCAACCTTCGCCAAAGTAAACAAAGCCCCTTCCGCCGCGGCGCTCGCGCGTTCCCCTGTGGCCCGAGTCAATTTACTCCTCACATCGAGTTCCTCGTCCAGTTTTGACGATCGCCCCAACCACAGCCCGAACCCTCCCCCTCCAACGTCGCCATGCTGTGAATTGCTTGAGCAAACGATCGCCGTCAACAGCTTGAGAACACCGAGCGTCGATTTCCGCCCCTCAACAGGAGGCGGGTGAGGTGGCAACGCTGGCCGGAAGACCTGCTCGTGGAGACTCGAGCTCAAGTCGAATCAAAGTCTCGAGGTGTGAGCTGATTTCCTCCAAGGATTTGATGTTCGAGCGCTTGCTTGAACTCTTTCTGTTGCCCTCGGGTGAACTCGACTGACGTGAGTGAGAGTTTTCCTTGAGTGTTTCTCGTCACTTGAATGTTTCTCTCTCAATCATTGAGTTGAGTTCTTGAGTATATATTTTCTTGGCCGATTCCTTTGCATCGAGTGGTTCCTGTGGAACTCCATGAGCTCGCCTTTCTGGCCAACAACCTGTTGTCGTAGTCGCGATCTCTCAAATGGACCTCGTCTCCCTCCCCCTGCCTCCCTCTGGTCGTTCCTTGGGACGTTTCCATCATCGGCCTCGTTCGCATGACATCATTTTGTTCTGAAGGTGGTGTTGTTGTAGTTGTATTAGTTGCTGTTGTTGTTGTCTCTCTCTCGTTCGATTTTTCACCGATTTGCATTCCGCTGGTTGAGGCGATGGAGGAGGTCGAGGAGGCGATCGTAAAACATGCAATAAAATAAAAACTCGTTGCAGACGCGAAGCGAACAAGACGGAGAAGAAGAATAAGAGGGCGTTGCTGCAGCCATAACTCAGCAGGTCCCCGGCGGCCACCCCTCGGCCCCTTCCCCTTGAGGCATCCACCGCCGCCCCCTCAAACCGTCCCCTCTCTTTCTCTGCTTCGATTGATGCTTGGGGTTTTTGCACAATATTAGAAAATAAACTCATTTTTATGCCGCTGCAACAGCAACAAAAGAAACAACAACAGCAGCGACAATGACTGCAGCAGCATCGGACACAACAACAACAACTTTGACACCAACATCATGAACAAGAACAACAACAACATCGACAGTTGCATATAATTTACGATCACTTTTGTTTTTCAATGTCTCCCGCGGACAACAACAAGAGCTTGCAACAACTACAACTACAACAGCAATACACTTCGAGGGTTGTTGCTGTTGCTTTTGCCGTTGAAAGCCTTTTAAGCACTGCCTCGAGCTCTGTTGCGGCTGCTGCTGCTGCTACGCTTGCGTCGCAGTCGCCATCGTCGCCAGTCGCTGCGCTTTCGTTTTCATCGCATGCGGCCAACAACAGCAAGAACAACAACAAACATAATGACTGAAACCGCGCGAAACTCATGAACTTGAAACGCATAAAAATGGCCGAAAAGACAACAACAACAACAGCAACAATGACGATGGAGTTGCTGGACATCGCAGCCTCCGGTGGACGACGTCGGATCTGCGGCCGTCGTCAGAGTTCGTGGTCGGGGGTGCTTTTATTGTTGTTGTTGTTGTAGTAATTGGTATTGTTTTTGCTGTTTTTCTGAATAATCTCGTCGTTGTTGTCTTCGATGGCTTCCAAATGGAATCACGATCTTTTCGACGTCTTTTCGCCCCTTTCTCCTCCTCTTCCAGGTTCAACAAAATGCATCCTAATGAGGCTGCATAATGTTGTTCTTATTGTTGTTGCGGTTGCTTTGGAACCCTCCTCGATCGGGACCGGGACCCTTCGTTCGGAGCCTGACGTTTGATGGAAGCCGCCGCCGACGTCGTCGTCATCGCTGTGCGTGGCCAAAGGGCAGAGCGAGGGATCTGCGCAGATGCCGTGGATCCGTGTCAAATGCGAGCGAGGCATTAAATCGTCGGTGTTTTTGTTGCTGTTGCTGTTGTCGGAGGCACGACGAAGGGTCCGACAGGAACCCAACCACCTCCTCCTACCCTCCTATCCCAATTTTTTCCTTTTCTCGTCTCTTTTTCGTCGCTAACGCTGACGCGGCTCGATCGACGATTGCGAACGCCGAAAGTCAGAATTCAAAGGGAGGAGCGGATAATGGACTCGATTTAATTGCGGCTCGCTCGTTTATAGCACCACGAGTACGTGTCGGACCTTCTGACCCGGCCGACGGCAATGGCCGGAACTCATCATGGCCCATCGGATGATGGGATGGAGCGGCGTCGGAACGATTTAGTCAAGTTTCTCGATGTGCGCGACCAGAGCGAAAGGTTCGACTCGCACTGGGTGTGCTATGGATGGATGGACAGACCGATTGTCCATCCATCTGTCTGTCCACCAGCTGTCTGTCTGTCCCGTCATCGCATTCAGAAATGCAAGTGGAGCACAACCGCCTCCCTCGCCCCGATTCGATTCGATTTCCGGCGCGACGCCATTTTCGGCGAGCGCCATTCATCGATTTTCTTTTCGCCATTTTCGATCGTTGTTGGTTTGTTCGCTTCGTAGTTTTTGCACTTTTCGTTGTTCGCGTTGTTGTAGCCATCGTTGTTGTTGTTTCCCGACAAAAGCTCCAACGACTTCATTAAAAACGCGTAAATTTCAATTACAAACCGATTTAATGCTGCGTGATTCGCGCGCCAGCGACGCGGCCGAGACGCCGACTGAGACGCTGACTGCGCAGCCACCGCTCGCCGAGTGAAGCGAACGCGACGGCGACGGGCGGCGAAGCAGACGAAACCGAATCGGCGCGAAAAATAACGTAATGAATGACGTAAGAGCAGAGCGACGACGGTTGGCGGGGGCGGCTGTGGAGAAGAAGTTCAGAGAGAGCGAGAGAGAGAGAGTGCCAAGTGAAGCTGAAGCCGAACGAGAGCGGGCTCGTCTATGGAAGCAGTCGGCGGCTCTGTCTCTCCTAGGCCGGGCTCGCTCTCTGTCTAGTGAGGGAAGAGAGGAGTATTCGAGTCCATCCTCTCCCTCCTCACCTGCGTCCTCGGTCTATCGCGTTCCACCTCAAATCGCATCGAACCTTTGGCGACGCTCGTAAAAACTCCACTCGAATGAGATTGTTCATTGAATGCGGTTAATGGTGCGGTCATCAGCTCAGCAACAACATAATAATGGCAATAATTTTCCGACAATTAATTGTCAATTGTTTTTCTGTCAAATTGCTGCCAATAACAATAATAATAATAATAGCAGCAACTACAGCAATAGCAAAAGAAACGTGAATAAAAAGTGACTGCAACAAACTCATCAGCAACAGTAATAACAACAACAACAAACGAGCCACAGCTTAAATGTTATCGCATAAAATTTCACAATTAATATTTAAATTGTTGTAATTACAATAAAAATAACAATTACAATGGAAACAACAAAACAATAAAGTGATGCATCGAAGTAGAAAGCAATGAGCTGGAGGAGGAAAGAGGGAAAAAGAAAAGCAACATCAACAACAAGAAACGCTATTCAAGCTCGCGTTTTATGATGGCGGAAACGTTGACAACGGACGGACGGACGGACGGACGGACAGACAAACAGAGAGATCGATGGGCAGCCACACCGACAGATGGATGGACGGACAGATGGACGGAAAGTCGGCCGGTCGTTTCGAGTGCTCGGAATGCGGAAAAAATTGCACTCGGTGCGGTTGATAATGATTTTTCGACAACGTCAACGACGACACACAACAACAACAAGAACAACAACAATGGCCCGCGCAGAGGGCGACAGTGCTGCCAGACGTTCAGCGAAATTGGTGCAAGTCGCTTCCTCTTGTTGCCTGCTGCTTCCTCTTCTTCTTCGTCGCATCGTCGGAGGCCGGTCGTTCGTCAATCGATGTGGCAGATGCTCAAGATATGGTTGTCATTGTTGTTGTTGTTGTTGTTGCAGCTATTATTGTTGTTACTATTACGATGTTGTTAAATAATATTTCCTCGCTATAGTTCGAGTGCTTGTTCTTCTCCTCCTCCCGATTCCAAATGGATTTCCATTCAGAACCGAGAACCCTGCCTTTATCACAGAATCATTCGTTTCGTCCTTGTCCCGTTGTCTCTCACTCTCTCTCTTTCTTCTCGGGTCACTCGTTCGCTGTCTGTTTATCTATTTATCTCTGTTTGCGTCGACTTCAGAAGGCGTTGCTTGTGCTGCTCCTGCTTTGGTTCATTAAAATAATACCACGCTCCATACATCCATCAGAAAAGCTTCCGAAGGCATCCTGTCGCAATTTTCCCAAAGGGCTCTCGCTCTCTTTCTCTCTGTGTCCTATTTCTTTCTCTTTCTTGCTATGCCATCCTCTATCAAGCCATCTGTACTTCTATAATTCTGGTCGTAATCGTGTGTGGGTGTGTATGCGTGTGGGTGTGTAGGTGTGTGTGCGGGATACCTCTGCCGACCTAAGCTCCCTCGCCCACCCCGCTGCCCCTCTCGCAGCTCGCAAATGACTCCCGCAGCTGCAATTCATTCATTTCAGCAACGACGTTTTTAAAACAACAGCAACTACAACTACAACAACAACACCATCATCCACCGGCATTGCAACAAATTGCAATTTATTTGCTTTGCATGTTGTCATGGCAGTTGTTGTTGTAATCCCTCGAAAGCCGCCCCGGGCAGCAATTTGTCACATGACACGCTTCCGCGAGCGCCTAAAAGTGTGCAAAGTGATTAAAATTCGCAAATGCACGGAAGAGGAGGAGGGCGAGTGGAAGGGGGCGTGGCGAGGGGAACTTTGAGGAAGGGATCGAGAGGACCTCGGGCGCTTGGCTTTGTTTCTCTCTCATTTTGCAATTTTTAATATTTTTTTTCCACCAACTTTCGCTCTCAAAACAAATCCCTGAAAAGGTCTCCGGAGCCCTTCCCCCACCATTTCTCCGCCCTCGACGACCTTCGCTGCGCCAGGCTGCGGCCAGAGTTGCCAACTGCAGCTCGACACACTCGCGATTTGGGGCCGAGGGAGGAGAAAACACACGCGGCTCCATTAATTTGCCGGCAAATTGATTCTCATCATGCTCTCCTTCGTCTACGGCTCTTGCTCCGACAGTTCATTTGCATTTTCCTCGCGAGCTGGAAATATCGCCCAGTCCAACCTTCCGCCGATGACCCTCGATCCGATCGCGCCAATTAAAATTCCGCGCTCTCCGACGACTCCGCGAGTCGCCGGCGCCCGGTTAATTGAACGAGATTTCGCGCCCGCTGCCGACGTCGCCGCGACGCCCATAAATCACGGACCCAGCCCGAGCAATCGCCGCGTCGCTGTTTCCAGGCGGCCCTCGGCGGGGGCTCGCGACCCCTGACCTGGGGCAAGTGGGCGGGGCAGGAGGCGGAGGAGGAATCGGAGGAATCGAATAAATTACCAAAATGTCGATTTTTGCCATTCTATTCTCGACTCTCGCTCTCTCTCTCTCTTGCTGTTCTTGTATGAAGCTCTCTCTCGATCTCGAATTTCGCAGTGAGTGCAGCATCGAATTCCTCACATTCCACTGATTCCCCTCTCCTTCGCACTCGCCCTTCTCTCTCACGCGCACTCGTAATAGGAATGGCAAGAACTCTTTTATGATTCTATTTTCCACTTCCAACCTCCGCCCCCTCCGTCCGCACTTGGGTTCCTTTTATTTTTAAACATGATGCGATGACGATTCCCTCTCTCTTCCCCTTCTGCGCCATCTCTTTCGCTCCCTCTCGGGGTTATTGTTGCTGTCTTCAACTAAATTAAGTTTAAAGCGTAGCAAATAAAGCTACAACAATAAGAGGATGAGCAACAACAATAGTCTAATAACAAACAAAAAATTATCTGCTCAGAAATTCGCGTTATTATTTTCCATCTCCATCTCTGTCGCTCCTCTTATCTCTGTATCTCATCCCATTCGCTCTTCGTTCTTTCATCAACGCGTTTAATGTTTGTTTGTCTAACAACAACATTAACAACAGCAACAACAATGTTAACAGCGAGCAGCAGCAGAAGAAGAAGAGCGACAAGCAGAACGGCAAAAATTAGTCTAGCGAACCTTTTCTTTCCGTCCCCATATCCAGCCCTCCCTCTCTTTCTCTGCGCCGGATGAAAGCGCTTAAAACTTTTGTTTATGAAGTCAACAAAGGCACAAGATCCAAAGAGCGAGAGAGAGGACCAAGGAGGAGGAGAAGGGCGAGAGAGAGAGGGAAGTATTGAGTTAATGACTTCGCGGAAAGGGACCGCGCCGCGCGAGCCTTCGCGTTGCCAATCGCCTAATGAGGCCAGCCGGAGACGTCGGCGTCCAAGAAGGCGACGCCTCGTCTGAGGCCGAAACGAGCTCCGAGTCCGGGAAAATCTTCGGGGCCTTTTTCTTTTGCCGTATGCACCAACTTCCGCTTCGATAACGTTCTTTGTTGTTGTTGCTGTCGTCTTGACCACTGCACCAATAAAGAAAACAACAAAAACTTGGAGAAATCAGAGTTTCGGTCTCATTTTTGACTCCATGTGATTTAAATTTACCATGTTCGACTTTTTGTCACATTTTTTAGAGTGTCTCCCTCTCTTTTTTCATATTCTTTTTGTTTTCATTTCCCCATATTTTTCCATTTCCTCATTCTACAGTATTCGTTTTCTATTTTTGTTCATTTTTCTTACTTTTTGCTGTCCTTTTTCCACCTACGCAGACGGAAACATTATTTGTTTCATTTTTCTTTTTGTTTTCGAATTTCCGTTTGTAATATTCCCTGATATTGTTGTTGCTATGACGATGAGGTCCCAGTTGCCATTTGTTTTTGTAATTGTTGTTGTTTTGAATGCGAGACCCTCATCGGCTTCATCCCAGAATTTCGTTCCTCGGTGTGTTTGAATGGTGTTGTTGTTGTTATGTTCGTTGGATTTAAATTAAAATGTTTGAATCAAATGACATTTCATTCAAGCCTTACGGTGGTCAACCACACCATCAAAGAATTTCCAAATATAGACCTAGTATTTTTCAATGAAAGCGAATTTCGCGCGAATTCAATTTCCATGTCGATAGCGTGAATTTAATTCTCAAAAAGCAAATAAAATGTAAACGAACAAAAATAATTTTCACATTCAACTTATTAAAAAAATTATCCAGTTATTTCCTATTCCCCCCTCTCTTTCTCTCTCCACTCACCGTCCCCTGCCCTTTTTCGATCTTCGCGGCAGCTCACGATCTTCTGCTGTCGATCGATTGCTCGCGATCACTCGTTCCCGCTCGCTCTCTCGTTCCCCTATGCCTCGTTTGTCTTCTATCGACGGGGGCCTCGCGGGGTCAGCGGAACCGTGTCCAAAGTGCGAAATAAGCCCGGTGATTGTAGTTGTTGTCGTACACGGTTGGAGCAGCCGAAAATGGACAAAACGAACGACTGGCAGAGGGGGGGGGGGGAGAGGAAAGAATAACAACTGAAATGAGGAAATAAATAAAAATAGACAACTTTTCGCAATCGTCGTGCAGGGCTTCGGGGGACGCGAAAAAAAAGCAACAACAAACAAATTCGGTTGTCGCTGAGATAAGAGCAACAATTACAACAACAGCATCAGTTTGAGCGTCAGCAACAACAATAAATTTGAATTTATTAATTTAATCTGTAGACAAGATAACGGAAGAGTTGGTAAAAAATGCATGTGCAGCAGGGAACGAGTAACGAATCTTTCTTTCTTTGCCCAAGATGCATCAGAGGAATTAATTTCGGCACAAATTAATTATACCTTAAGAAAGAGCTTCGGTTTCCCCTACCGGAAGATATCGTGCGGTGATGAAATAGTAATAATAATAATTCATAATAGAATAAGAATTATGTGTATCGCTCCAATTGAAACCATCATCGTTTTAAAACGTTCGTTCATCGACACATTGTCACAGAAATAACCGAAATTTTCTTAAATGTTCAAACAATCCGATCGATTTATGATTTTTCTTTTTTTGATTGCAGTTGGCAACCCCGTTCCCGCTGGTGGTTATGTGAAATCGACGACAACAACAACGACCATTTTCCCACTTTCCATCGAGTGCTTTAGGTACGCATGGTGACTATTTACAACAACAACGAGTGATTGATGTAAATTGTTTTTGTGTAGCCGTGTGGAAGATAAAAGAAATAAAAGTGCGTTCAATTCTCTTATCAGCACCGCGCGATAAGCGGAGACGGCCGCGAAGAAGAAGAAGAATATGAAGTCATCCGCGACTACGAAGTGAAAAGTTGAAATTTTCAGAAATAAAAAATCTCCCGCCGTGCGAAAATATTTCCTGGAGAAATCCCTCGAAGAGCGAGAGAAAAGCTTGAATTCAGTTTTCAAACCACAAATAGAAGTAACAGTGAAAATAATAGGAAATAAATAGTGAAGCGAAATACGTGATTTTTATTGATTTCGATTGGGTTCCGAAGTTTGTCAAAACCACCGAAAAGAGCACAACAACAAATCAATAAAGGCTCAATTGGAGCCCCTCAATTGAGAAAAGTTTATTTTAAAAGTTAAATTGAAATCGAAATTTCTCATAAATTGATCGCCTTTCGATCAACTGCAGCCGACCAACAACGAGTTGAGAGAATTATTTGAAAAATTCCAAAACAAGAACCACGAGCGAATCCAATCAAAATGGCGCCTAGAGGTGACTTTGGAAAGGGGCGCGGATCTGGCAACTCTGCGGGCAGCGGCCTCCTGCTGCTGCTGGCGGCAACGCTCGTGTCCAGCGTCGACGTGGCGGGAGCATCACGTGAGTAAATTCAAATTCTTTTATTTGCTTATTCGATTCCCGCGATTAACGGACATACTTGAGGTATCGACAGGGGGCGGAAGTGTGTGGATCGTGAGCGCAGGGGACGTGGTCCACCCACCATTCACTCCCAACCATACCCTTACACCATTCAAGAGCCACCGGCGCCAAAGGTCACGGTGTGTCTTCAACGAAATAAACAACATCCATTGAAGCTCAAAAACACTCCCAGAGTCTGCTTCCTCCCCTCCCCTCCCCTCCCCACCAACACAACTCATCCATCACGTGGATCTCGAATTGACCTCTGACCTCCGTCGCGTATCCGACGTATTAATGCGTTCGACGCTTAATGGAATCATCAAACGAACACAAAGAGACCTCCACCCTCAACAATAACAAAACGAACAATAACAATAACAACAAAATCAGCGATCATCAAATTAACTAAATGAACTGTAGCAACAACAACAACTACACGAATAACAACAACAATTGAGCGACCATCACTCAGCGTGGCGTTTGCAATAAATTATTATCTAACAGATACGATAATAAAAAACACATCCGAAAATTCCGAAAGAAAACAAATAAAAAAAAATCAAAAACAATATAAATAAATAAAAATAAAATCAACTTTCGAAATGAAATGAAGATTGGGAAAACATCTAAGCAACAAAAAGAACGTCTTTTTTTATTGAGTGGGTGAAAAGATGAAGAGGAAGAAGCAGACTTCGAATTCAGTTCCGATTCGTTCCATTCAGTTGTTGTTATTGCTGTTTCTCTGCTCGCCACCATCATCAGGGTGTCGAGAAATTCTCCTAATTCTCTGTGATATATTTTCACGACTTCTTCAAATATTCGAATTAGTTTTCGAAATAATTCAATTAAACAAACGAGGTGGGATTTCGGCGATCTCGGGGTGTAATTTATGGAGCTGCGGGAGAAGGGCAGACGGCATTTAAGGCCCGTTGACAGACGAATCGCGGCCAGAATCGGGCGCTAATTCCCCGGATCATGGGCGACTGACGGGCGTGGCGATGACGGTAGGAGAAAGGGAGAGCAGAGGAGGGAAGAGATGAGATGTAAGAGACCCAGAGGTGGTCGGAGGAAGGTCCGCAGATGAAGATGAATGGGCCGCGGGGTCTGAGGTGGCCCCGGGGACTCGTGTTGGCTGGGTAGCTTTATTAATTTATGGTCGGGCGGAAGGGGAATAAGGTGGAACGATCGGTGCAATATCGGTCGGAAGATATGTGGTGAGGGAGGATCAGGTAGACGAAAGAGATCTGCACATGAGCGAAACGAGGATTCGCAGGCCGTGTTGTGTCTGTGGATAGTTTCGCTCTCTCTCTCTCCTACTCTCTCGCTCTCTCCACGCCCGTTCTTGACCGAGTGCCCGAGCGACTGACGCACCGAGGAACCCCATCCCTCCGACCCCGACGAAGCCCCACACGGCGGCCACTTGAAGCCGCCGGTGACTGACGGACTGACGCGATTCTAGACGATATTTATGAGCCCCAACAACAACAGCAACAAGAACAGAACAGCAATCGAATCGAACGAGCGAACAACGAGTGAACACAATTTCGCAATGTAAATGTAAAGAAAGCAACAACAGCACAGCCAACAACAATTAAAATTCCTCCGTTTTTAGGTTAATTTTTCGCCTTCGAAGTTCGAGCGCCTCTCGAACGCTCCCCGCCCGGTCCCTCACGCCCCTCTGCACCCTGCTCCGAGTTCATTTTCAAAAATAGAACATTCTGTAAAGTTAATGGACAATGAACGGAATAAACGAAAGGGTAGAGAAGAAGCCTCTGCCCCCCTCCCGCCTCCTCCTCGAGTTTTCGCGATTTCATTTCGAATTCTTTGCACCGCCCCGCGCCCCTCCATGGGTCTTCGGGCGCAGGTGGTCGCTCGATCCGTCTGTTGCGATAATTTTAGGAATCTCCCCTTTCCACAGATAGCTTTTTCTCGGCCCTGCTGCATTTGATCTTTTTCTTTGCCCCCACCCCACCTCAAGCCATGGCAACAAGAAGCGAACAATTCCACGAAGATGAGAATTCCGCTGTCGAAATCCGCTCGAGCAACTCGTCTCAATTTCGTGCGCGACCCTCTTGGGGGAGCTCGAGGCCGCAGCCGGGGCCTCGGCGCGACCCACGAGGGCCTCTGAAGTCTCGTCAGTGGCGAATCTCGCTCAAGGTCGTGGCCACATCCGACTGAAGGAAACCGTGGCCCGCTTTTGGGCGCCCGAACATTGCGTTGGAGAGGAAGCAGATCGTGATTTGAAGAAATGTCGCTCGGATTGTGTTTTTCGTGCCTCGACTGCGACAGCGAAGATCGATGTTCATGCAAAAAAATAAAAATCCATAAATCACAAAATCTGGTGCGCTCCCCTCGCCCCGCTCTGCCCGGCGAACTCGGCGACCTCTCGACTGAGAATAAATAATGCTGGCTGAAATCGAGCGGGTCATTTCGGGTGGCGCGCGTTGCCAACCACGCGACGCGACGGTGGCGACAATTTCACGCGCGAGCGCAATTAAAGTGGAAGCGCGTAAATTATTCAGAGCTCGCAAATGTTTACAACAACAATCATCGACATTAAAAATCATTAAAAATAAACAGAACAACAACAACAACAATAACAATAACGTCGACAACGTCAATAACAACAAATGATACAAACAATTTTTAAACAAATTTGCATTTTTATGCGTTTTTTGACAAATTTTTAAAACAATAAATTATGATTTGAGCGGCGTAAATCTCCAGCCGGACAACAACAACAAATACAACAGAAACATCGATGCGAGCGAAAGCGAAAAACAGGTTAAACACAACAACAATAACAACAACAACAACAACAACGACTACTTAATTAACATTTAATGAAAAGTGTCAAAATATGCGAAAAGAGCGAAAAGGAACGGAATAAAAACAGACATAAATCGAACTATGCGTCCGGCGTTGCCAATCGCGGTCGCCAGCATCGCCAGACCTTGAACTTTAAACGGAAAACGAACGATCCAAAGAAAATGCAAAAATGCGAAAACAGAAACCGAAAAAAAAAAACAAAACGAAACCACAACAAAAACATAATAAAAACCTTTGGGGATTTTGTCGATTTGGTCGAAATATTTTACGCTAATCACCGTCTCGACGAACAGCTCACGGCTTAAAAATGCCCATTAAAACCCGAAAACGACATCGTAATTATATGCAAAATCGAGTCCGACTCGAAGGCAGCAGCAGCAGCAGCAACAATAACCACAACAACAATAGCCGCAACAACAATGAGGACTTCTGAGTGAATGACGACGATGATGACGACAATGATTGTGATGATCGTGATCGTCGGCGGCGGCGAGAGCGGTTTTACTACAGAATTTACTACTTCATAACGGTATAAATTATGCCTTTAAATGGCAAACACCAGCAACACCACAACACTACAACACTACAACAACAACAACTCGGCCGAGACGACAAATTGTTTGGCACCAAATTCGAATGCAAATCGTTTCTCGATCCGCGAGACTAGCGTTGTTTTGATTTGTCACCCGTCTCTTGCTTGTTGTTGTTTTTGCTGTTGTCCATTGTAGTAGATGTTGTTGTTTTTCTAGAGGCGCGTGCGCCGGCGCGACTAGACTTGCATTGTTTTTGTTGTTGGGTGTTGGGTGTCACGCTGTTGCATCGCGAAGACATGTCAACGACATCGTGAAGCGCCTTCTCTCTCTCTCTCTCTCTCTGTCATCCCCCTTCGACCCATGGCGTTGCCAACTAGGCTGAATTTATGGCCCGGCGTGCGTGGAGTTGCGACAGACACACTCACACACACACACACACGTACGCATCTCGTCGTTGCAATATCTGATTAGGAGAGTTGCCAACTTTATTTATGGCCGGAGTGATTGCGATTGTTAGGTTGGGGTAGAGTTGCCAACCGATGTCGGAGATCGGACATCCAGAGTGCATGGTGGATATTCATGGAATCCGGGCGGCGTTGCCAACTGACCCCACCCACCGATGAGTTGCCAACTGGAACCTCGAACGACGACGACAATGGTGACGACGACACCAGCCTGTGGCCTCCCTTGATTCGAATCGATTTCGCGTTGGCAACTGTTTCTAATCGCATGCGGAGACACGTCGTCGGCGAAACATATGTTTCTATTTCCATCAGCTCCAGCCCCCCTCCGTGGGGTCCCCCGCCGACAACCGACAACCGCCAACGACATCGGCGACGACGACCTTTGGCGAAGGTTTCGAACACCTCGCTCTGCATTCAATTGTTGAGCAAACAATGTCAACAACAACAACAACAACACCCCCATTGGCATTGAAAAATTCTGTTTTTAGTTCAGAGCGAGACGAAACCCCAACCGAACGAAGGAGAGAGCGAGAGAGACGAATCGACAGCAGAACACGAAGCGCGGGCGGAGTGAACGAGGGAGTTGTTGTTGTTGTTGTTATGGACGGTCGTTGTTGTTCTCGAAATTAAAAATCAATTTAAATGAACGCTCGTTTTCCCCACGCACGAAGAGGAAGAACATGAAGAAGAACAAGCTTGAATAAACAATTTCCGAAACTTTGCAAAGGAAGCGAACAAAAAAAATCAAAATCGATCGTCGCGGCTCGTTTGCGAGATGTTGGACGGAATAATTGGAGCATCGACAGCAAAAAGAACAACAACAACTATAATAACACTGGCTACTATATCATCATTAACAGCAACAAAAACAACTACAACAACTACCAAATGACACGTGTTCGCTCCGTTTGAAACACATGGGCGATCGATGGCGGAGGCGACCGAAGCGATCAAAGCGATCGATCGGAGCGGCGAGGGGCGGGTTTTGTTAGTGATCGGGGGAAATGTGCGTGCGCGGCAGTTGGCAACACAGACTCGGATCGTCGGAGGCGGAGTGAAACGCGATAGGAAACGATTACTGATTAAAGCAATTCCCTGAAGAGAGACGGCTAATGGATTGCGATATTTGGCAACGCGAAACCAATTTTCCGGACCACGAGAGAGAGGACGATTGGCAAGTCGGCGGCGTCTTCTGCGACAGGTAACGCCATCTGTCGGACAGTTTGCGAACACTTTAAATAGAATAGGCGAGTAAACATAATTCGAACACAATTGAAATAAACGAGGCATGCGGAAGACTAGTTGGCAACGCGATCAAAGACATTCGCCCGCATCAGCCTTGTGGGGATTTGTAAATCACGTCAAAACGATGGTTGGCAACGCATCACAAGCTCCCAAACACCGCGAAACAAAAAATAACCAAAAGAAGAAACGAGGAATTGAAAATGAAAAGATTCGCAATTAAAATAAACACAACACACTTGGCAATGCAATCAATTGGCAACGCCACCGGCCCAGACAAATTGAGTGCGTGCCCAACGAGGCGGCTGAGAGGGAGGGATGGAGAAGAAGAAGACGAAGAGGAAGACCGACGACTTCTGGACCCGGCGAAATCTCCGCGACCACACAACAACACCGCGACATGAACAACAACAACAACAACATGAACAACAGCAATAAACACATGAAAGTAACACAATGTAATCCATCAAGGCGAACGGTTGTCCGCGAATCGCGTTGCCACCGCAACAACAACAACAACAACAACAGCAACAGCATCTACAACAACACCGACATCATCGACGAGAAACCGATCAATCAATCGTCAGCGACGTCATCGGCCGAGCGGCGGCAGCGGAGGAGGCGTGGGGCATGGGGGCGACTTCGGAGTTCTCACAGCTACTTTTCGTCGAGGTGGCCACTCCGCGACAACAACAATGCGACGTCGGCTGAGATCGACACCCGCGCCAATCGATTCGCATGTTTCGTTGCGTGTCGGTTGCCTTGTTGTTGTTGTCATTATTATTTTTGTTGTAGCTATGGTCGGGTGTGTGTGGGAAATTAAGCCGATCAGATGGCGCAGCCGACACCGGCCTCCGCCCCCCGCTCCACGGTCCACGGTCCACCTCCGAAACGAGTCTCGAGTGTCGATCGCTCAATCGCGCGTCCGTCCGTCCGTCCACTCGGCCGTCGACTGAACTTCTGACCATGGCCCATAAATTTCTGCACTGCCTTCGCCGATCTCCCTCTCTCCATCCCCCTCTCTTCACATCACCGTCTCTTTGTTTTTCTTTTGCTCCTTCGACTTCGACTTCGGCTGCTGATGATTGAGAGCGATCGCGTGCGAGGAGGGTCCAGGGACGAAGGGGTTAAGGCGGAGAGAAAGAGGAAGAGACAACCTCTTTTGGCGCGAACTCCCACATGAGGAGGATGAAATCGATTGAAGAGGGGGGGACGGATGAAATGGGAGATGGGGAGCGAACTTCATTTGATGCGATGTTTTTCCGAAAAATTTTGCCGCACTCATCTGGATTTCTCGTGGCCCTCCTCATCTTTCTCGTTTTGCGTTCTTCCTCCGTCGCTTCTTCGTCTCTTCTCTTCATCGAGCCACTCGATAAAAGCGGCCAGTTGAACCGTTCGAAAGGCGCGCTTTGCCAACTGGCGTCGTGGATGATGGCGACTGACGCTGGACGGGGTGAGAGAAAATAAACTAATACCGCCCCCAACAACAACCATCCTCATAACAACAACTCCGGGTGCAGGCGAACCCAGCAAGCGGAAGAAAAACCAAAACAAACTATTTCGAACTCGAATTCGGATTCGAAGCCGACCGCGAATGCGATGACGACAACGAAATTCCTCCGCCGACGTTTCTGAGGTTGGGGATGGTTTCTGTTTCCGCTGCTTCCTCTTCTTCGTCTCTAGTGTGATTTCCTCGCCGAGTTTTTGTTTCTGTTCTTCGATTCGAAATTCGAATGGACCGAATTCGGCGAACATCGTCGGCGTTCGTCATTTTTACGAGGTGCGGGAAGACGATCGCATCATGCCCGAGCCCGCCACGCCCCCTTCGTCCCTCGCCCCAACCGTTGTTGTTGTGTTGATTTTCAATTAAACCGAAATTCCGACATTTTTATTCGCCAGATTTTTCGCAATTAACTCGGAAAAACTTTGGGAATATTTTATTTACAAATTTCCTCCATACATTCTGTTGTTGTTTTTATTCTGTTTGCATTTTGGGTATGTTAAATATTTGAAATTGTATTTTTCAAAATATTCGCTTCCACAGAGCAGTGCGAGCGAGAGGGAAGAGAAGGAGGGGGGAGAAAGACAACACACTGTGTTTACCGTGGAAACTCATTAAAAGCGAATTTTGTAGGTTTTATTCCGCGATTTGTTTTATTATTTCTTCTGCCCGATGTTCGCCATCAATATGATGAGATGATGATGCGGTGATGTTGTTGATGGTCATGATTATGACGATGATAATGACGACTGCCGACGCGGTTGGCAACGCGGTGCGCTGGAACAGCGAGCGAATCTTCGGCAAATATTTGCGAGCGGCGACAAGCATCGAAAACATTTTAAAAACTCATTTCCCGCTGATGGCTTCGCCGTGACACGCCCCCCCGCCCCTTCCGACCACCGACAGGCCGCGAACAAACAGCGATAGCGAGCCACAGGCTCGGCCGCGGATGACAACCGTCGGACACTGCGAGCCTGGCCCCCTCGCCCCACCTCTGGAAGAGCGCCCACCACCCCCGGCCCTCGGTCGACAGCTTGCGCCACGCGACACTCAATCGCCGCAAATGCGAGATCGCCGCTTGAGCCGTATCCCCAGGTGCTCCCAGACGTATCTCTCGGATACGCGTGGATCTCGGCTCCGTTCGAAGCCCTCCGCGGCGTGCGAACCGCTGTCGCTTCGATTTCTGCTCCCCAGTTGTTGACTCCAGTAAGCATCTGTATCTGTATCTGGCAGGAATTTATTTGTTTATCTGTTTGTCTATCTGCTGGATCGGCATTCGCATCTGTATCTGGTCGTTGTTTGCTCTCCGCATTCTTCGACTCGCATGCGCCCGAGAGCAAAAGCCGCAGATACGGAAAGCTTCGCCCACCGCCAGTTCAGTAAACATATAATTATGGCAACAACAATTGCGAACCAAGCGAAAAAACCAAAACAATTTTGCAATTGCTATTCTTAGACGCCCCCCCGATGCAGCTCGCGCCAACCACGCCTCCCGCGGCCGTCGACCGCGGATTCGCGTCTGTTCGTATTCCTCCGCAGGGCGATCGACCACGACAACAACAGCGAATCATCCGGGAATTTCCGCTTCGCCATCCGCGTTCTTCGCCAATTTCCCAACGGCGAAAAAGTCCACAACTTCCGAGTTTTCGGGGTTTTATAGATTGTCTCCATTGGCGGTGGATCCCGGCACGACATACAAATGAGAGAACAAACGGAGCCGCTGCTCGTTTTACGATCGCAGTCCAAATCGAGGCCCCGAAGTGGCAGACGACAAGCTCGCGGGAGTCGGGGGGAGGGCGATGGACGGGGGGCGTCAGTTCGGACGTCGCAAACAACCGAGATGTCACTCAAGCACCGCGCGACAACCAGCGGAGCGCCGAAGAAGTCGCACTAGAGGAATAGGGGAGCGGCGGCGGAGGGCGAGGGTTGAGCACGTGCTTGAGAAGTTAAGTGCCGACGCCGAGCCAAGTCAGACTTGTCGACGGTCGGCCGGGCTCTCGAGGGCCTTCCTCGCTTTCCCCGAGTTCGCCGGGCTTGTTTGCTCGGCTTTCGACCGAGATTCGAGGAAGCGGCCGTGTTGCGGGTCAACGAGACTCGTCGGCTGGTTGGCGGGGAAACCGTTAGACA
>JAFDUT010000372.1:0-24533 GCA_017309665.1 Coelopa frigida
GGCGGTAGGAGACCGTGTGGTTGTCGGCAGCCGCCACCGGGGTCCAGCGAACGTTGAAATCATCCCAGTAGCCGTCGTCGATTCGGATGCTGGCGGCATCGACGGGATCTGGCAGCACTGTGGGGTCCGCGTAGGGCGTGTAGGCGGGGCGCAGGTGAACGCGACGCGCTCCTTTTATTTTCGGGACGACCAAAACCGATCGTTGCTCGAGTCGATCGGTTCGGGTCAAAACGAGGCGACTGGAATCATTTTTCTTTCCGTCTCCTTCAACAGCCTGCAGCCACATCAGGCTGTCGATCTCGGCCACATGCTCCAACGATCCAGCGACGATATCGCGCTCCAGACGCAGATCCTCAAGGCGTGGTCGCTGTTGTTGTTGATCTGCGCTCGGTGCTGGTGCGAAAGAGACGCACGTGACCCTCGTTCTGTCGCACAACCCAATAGAGTTGTTGATGGACCAGATCCAAGGTGAAACCTCGAATGACGCCGCCGATCCCGTTCACATGGAAATATTCCAGATCGGTGACAGCGACGCCGGCGAGGCTGCGACGCGCCAAACGCGACCCAGTCGAATAGTAGAGGAACCCGCCGTAGGGATCGACGCGCAACTCCAGAGCTCCGAAGATCGGGAGAAGCTCCTGCTCGCTGCCGTCGAGATTGGAGCGGACGACGAGGTTTCGCCGGCTGTCCGTCCAGTAGATTTTGCCGCCGCGCCAATCGTAGGCCAAGCGGCCAACGTTACGAACCGGGACGATGGAATTTTCTTCTCCTCCATCATCATCAGCTCCATCACCTCGAGTTCCGCCAAAAGAGCAGTTCAGCTCGGGGTTCATGATGTGTGCACAACGCAGTTGTCCGCCTCCATTTGCGGTGATCTTTTTCAGAAGTCCTTCACAACACTATTGCGATCACCACGACGATCTTCTCCAACATTTTCAACACTTTCTCCTCCTTCCACATAGTAAAGCGTTCCATGAGTAAGATGAAATCGCGAACTCCGCTGACATCCCCCAGTCGCTGTGGCTGCCCGCCCACTTCGTTCGTTTGGACCACGCCCTCTCCCCGTGTGGCCCACATCAGTCGATGCTCGCCCAATGGCCAAGTGCGCGTCTCGAGCTCCTCGGACCAGGGTCCAGGAGTCGCAGCTCCAGAGGATCCTGATCCTCCCGATCCTGTGGCCCTCACTCTCAATCGATACAAGTTGTTGGCCTGCAGTTTCTCGACCTGGAAGAAGTTGGTCTTGATGTTGCGTATTTGGAAAGCACTATTGCTAGCCACATCCATCAACTCGAGCTCGTATTCCCAACTCTGCCAGGCCGCAGCCGTTTGTCCGGGATGAAGAGCCGGCGGTTGCCACTCGATCTTGGCCATGTTCGAGGTGAGAAAGGCTTGAACGGAGTGCGGTTTGCCTTGAGGGCGTGGCAGAGGTTGACGCGGTTGAAGTTGGCGTCGTCGCTGCTGCGGCTGATGTTGGTGTTGCGTGGCCAACAGGCTCCAACACCACTCGAGGTCGGTCCCGATGGACCAGATTTCGTTCTCGTTGCGACGCTGATGACGCCGCATCAGATGGGTGCCGTTGGTCGCGTAGAAGACGTCGCTTGTGCGGCCCAACGAGAAGCTCTGGATGTCTCCTTGGAGGACTCGGTTGTTGTTGCTGTTGCCACCTTCATTCGATCCATTGTTGTTCGATCCATTATTATTCGTTCCATTGTTGTTCGATGCATTTTTGTTCGATCCACTCTTGTCCGATAATCCACTTCCATTCACTCCCAGCCTCATCTCGAACGATCCATCGTAGCTGATCTCGTGCAACTCTTGATCACCTCGATCGTACCCTATGAGCAGAGTCCGTCCGAAGTCCACCACGAAGCTGGACAGTTGTGACTTTGTCGTTACCGTTGAAACGACCCTCGTGGCCAAATCCATGCGCTGCAAACCGCCGGACGCTTGCAGCCAAAAGAGCCAACCGTTCAGCGGGTTGACCTCCAGCTGTTGGATGGCGGCCAATGGCGCGGAGCTGAGAGACTCCAGGTGATCGCCCAACATGTCGCAGCGTGCGATGATCCACGTGCGATCGGGAGTCTGTAGGTGAAAGAAAAGAGAAAGGTTTTCGATTAAAGGACATGGGGCAACCTTTGTCTTGCTTACCTCTCCTGCCATGTAGAGCTTCTCATTTAACCAGTCCACTGCCAGTTTCGACGGCTTGAAGTCGACCAGGCTTCGATTCAGGTGGAGGGCCTCGCGTTCGTAGGGCGTGGCCAGGTGGGAGCTGAGGGGAGGAAAGAGAAGTCATTGGAAAAGAAAAGAATCATAGAAATGGAAGTCAAGAAAATCAAATATTACAAAAAATTAAAAAAAAAATTAAATAAGAATAGAAGATTCCCTCAAAAACCGAACCCACCTGTACAAACCGCCCTCCACGTCGACCACGAACAGACGCTGCTCGGCCAGATGGACCGCGTAGTCGCCGATCAACTGCTCGCTCTGGTACAGAAGCCTCGTGTCCATCGTTCCACCGCCAGGCTCCACCAGACGACGCAGCTTGATGCTATACTCGCCGGCGAGAATCAACTCCATCGAGTGGATATCATCGTCGTCGCTGTCCGACGCCTCCTTCGAAGGCTGGTCCATGGTCAATACATCAACCTGGGCCATCGGACCCTCGCCTTCGTCGTTCAGCATCGAAAGGCGAAGTGTGTAGTTTGTCAGAGGCCGAAGATTTGAGAGGATGAACTGATTGCGATCGGCTGGGATGATCTACAAAGGGAAGTTGAGTGATTAGAAAACCATTTGAAGATTAATATCAAAAGAAGATCTTCACTTTTGAAGGATGAGCTTCGCTATTGATGGATAATCTTCGTTTTTAAAAAATGATGTTTCTAACAAATGATCATCGCTTTCAAAAGTTGATCTTCTCTATCAAAGGATAATCTTCACTTACCTTCTCCATTGTTGCATTCGCTACCGTGGAAGCAGAAGCCATTGGATCTCGATCTTCCTCCTCGGCCACCTCGACCTGGAGTCGATAGCCCGAGAGTGGGCCGTTGGTGAAATCACCCGCTCGCCAATAGATCACCACATGTGAGTCGTCCAGAGCGCGAGCATCACGAATCTTGGGTTCAGAAATCGGAGCCCCCTCGGCGGGGGTTCGATAGACTCGCGAGGGTGGCGAATAGAGAACATCGGCGGGACTCTCGCCGAAAGGCAACTCGAAGCGAAACTAAAGAGACGGTTAGAGAAAGAAAGGGAGAGAGAGGAAAAACGATTGAGAGATAGAGATTGATGTGGTGTCAAGGGAATGTGAGTAAATAAAAGTGAGAGAGTGAAAGAGATCTCACCTGGTAGCTAGTGTATGGGATGAGACCGTCGAGCAATTCGCAATTGAAGTTCTCGTTGCAGTTGTAGTCGGCCAGATTGGACCAGGAAGAGACCGCACCATCTCCGGCATCCTCTGTGGTCATCACCTCATCATTTCCATCATTGTTTTCATCGTCTTTTTCATCGGACTTTTTGTCATCTTTTCTATCGTCTTTTCCATCGACCTTTACACCATCCTTTCCAACCTCCTTTTCATTGTCCCTTCCACCATCCTTTTTCTCGTCCTTTCCAAACTGTTTTTCATCGTCCTCTCCCGCCAACGGTCGATGGACATAGCGGTATTGTATGTTAAACGGTCTGCTAGCCAAGTGTTTGTCCGGCATTGTGATGGACCACTGAAGTGCGAGCGCCTCGTTTGGTGTCTGCATCTCCAACCCCGCCATGTCCGGCCCCATCATCTCCGATCCCACCATCTCCATCCCCTCTTTTGTGGCGGAGCCTCCCGGTGGAGCCGGTGGTATCAACATGGGTGGATTGCTTCGAACCATCGGCTCCATAAGCAGACGCTGGAGGTGCCAAAAGTGACGCTGGGCCATTTCGCAGGCTCCGATGCAGGGCAAGTCGAAGGGATGGAACTGCAGCGAGGACTGGAGGAGGGAAGGGCGACAAAGGGAAAATTGTAATAAAAGGAAAGCAAACAAAAATAGCAACAAAAGGGAAACAATAAAAATATAGCAACAAGAGAAAAGCAAACAATAAAAACTAGCAACAAAGAACAATCGCAATTTACTCACACAAGCCTCCTGACACGGCTCGAATTCCTGCAGCGCTCTCCACCAGTTCTCGCAACCTTTGACACACTGTCAGAGAAAAAGAGAGAGAGAGAAGGATAGACATATAGTGTGTGTGAAAAAGAAGGAAAAAGATAGACATATAGTGTGTGTGAAAAAGAAGGAAAAGATATGTAGGGAGAGATAGTGTGCGAACAAGTGAGATAGAGCATCACAATTAATGGCCTTTGACAATTCTCACAGGTTTTAAATTAAACGCAAACAACAAACGAAGCCCTGCGCAAATTCCACATACACCGATCACCTGCGATATATCCCATATCCCATTGTGTCCGGCGTGGACATGGACAGCTCGCTAGGTGTCGCCTCGTTGTCGACGTCACTTAGTCTCGGCCGTTCAACGGTCATCGTGGTCACGGATGTTGTTTTCTTTCTCCCTTTAGTCGACCGGGGGGATCGGGTTACGTTTGACTCATGTTCGCTTTTGTCTGGGAATCTTTTAAAAGGCGATTTTTTCTTTCTAAAATTTTTCTCTTTTGATTTTTTTTTGTATTTAAAATTATTCACTATTTGTTTTTTGTTTTGAATTTTTTTTATTAACTTTTTTATAAATTTTTTTGCTTTTATTGTTTTTTTCCTTTAAAAAGTTCCCTTACAAAAAAAACGAAAAAATCCACAACTTTATTTTTTTCTCCTCTGATCCGATGGAATTGTGGTCAAGGCAAAGTTGAGAATCAAGTGAATCGTTCTGGTCATGGATCTCAGGGTTTTTGAATGTGGTCTCAATATCATGGTTTGGATCTTATGCTCCTGTGATTCTCATTCATTCACAGAGATGGTAATGGTTTTGACCTGAGAAAAAAACTCACCCTTGAAACCAAACACCTGCCGTCCAATTGGTCTTTGGAGCATTTGATGCCGAATTCATCCAGGAAAATGTTGGCCTGAAATCAAAAAAATTTAGATGTTTAATAGTGGGAATAAAATAAATTATTTATTATTATTTCAATCATCATTATTTCTTTGATTATTTTTAATTCATTAATTTATTATTAAGTCGAAGAAAAAAAACCCATAACTCTTTTATAACATTCCTGATGCCAACAAAAACCACAAAATAAAAGTCATCATGATTTTCAAGTTTATTTTATTTATGTAAATTTTTCGTATTCTGATAATGAAAACATAAGCAACAGCAAAACTTGTTTATTCAGTCGGCACGTGATAATTTTTTTGCAAAAACAAACAAAAAACCGACAACACTCAATAGAAAAAACAAATTGTGTTTGTGTTTAGTTTCAGAAAATTTTTTTGTTGCTCTCTAAATTGTTTTTAAAATAAATATTTTGCAATTGTATGGAAGTTGTGTTTGTTTGTAAACAAATGTGCAGTTGGGAAAACAATAAACAGAAGAAACAAGAAATAGAATGAAACAAGAAATAGAATGAAATTAAAATAAAAAAATAAAAATAGTAATAAAAAACTACAAATAAATAAAGGTCTGAAAAAACCTGAGGTTTGTTTTCGTAAAGTGGCACGTTTTGCACGAAGCGAAATGTTTCGAAAAGTTGATTTATCTGTGATATCGGTTCGGCTCCAAGAGAGAAACCTGTTTTTCCTAAGGTTCCCTCGTGGTCAATGTTCTTGACCTCATTCTGAAGACTTCTAGTTGTTTATATATAATTTACTTAACTGTTTTTAAATTTTTGATTATATTCTATTATTCTTATAATAAATGCGTACTTTAAATTATTTTATTACCTTATTATATTATTACTTTTTCAATTCAAGCTTTGTAAAATATTTTTAAAATTCAATTAAATGTAATTAATATTTTTTGAAATTTACTTAAACTTATATTTATTGTTATTTTTTGGATAAAAACATTCTAAATTAAATTACAAGAATTCAAGATTACAAAAAAAATCCTAAAGATTTGGATGTAAAATCCCAAAACAAATCCCAAAAACTCACGAGCGAGCAATTAAAATTCTAACACGAGAATTTGTTAATTTGCATTTTTTTGCTTGTACAATTAACGTTTAAATTGTTAGGAAAATAAAAATAAAAGAACATTCGCACTTGTTGCTGAGCTCAGATTTCTATGAACAGATAGGGCAAGTGGACGACGACGGACACAGAGACAGAAGACAGACAGGCGGGCAGACAGTCAACAATAACAACAACAATTATTGCTGTTGTAGCATAATTTATGACACAATTGTATCAATTACAGAGCAAGGAAAATGTCTACAAGAAAAAAAAGAAGTGAAGGAGAAGACAATGGTGAGAGAGGGAGAGGGAAGAAGAGAGAGGGAGAGGAAAGATGAGAGAGGGAAGATAAGAGAGGGAAGATGAGAGAGGGAGAGGGAAGAAGAGAGAGGGAGAGGGAAGAAGAGAGAGGGAGAGACAATGATAGTAAAACTAAGAAATTCCTCTGGTCAGATGAATAGACAGAGATACAGACAGACAGACAGACAGACAGATGGATGGATGGACAGACGGATGGAGGGAAGACGTTAATGGAATTAGAACGCGTAACGGGCTGCAAATGTCAGATAAAAATAGCAACAACAATAACAACAACAATGATGGCGTCCACGAGATGTCACTCAGAAGAAGAAGAGAAAGAGTGAGAGAAGATGCTGCTATTTAACGTTTAAGTGTCAGTGTAATGGACATTACAACAACATTAACTATTCCAACAACAGAAATTACAACAACAATTATACCAACAACAATTACAACAACAACAACAAATATTCCAACAACAAAAACACATATTCGAACTATAAAAATTCCAACTAAAAATTAAAACAAGAAGAAAAAATAAAATTCCAACAACACTAATCAAGAAGAAAAAAATCGAAAGAAAAACTTTTAATTAAACGTAGGCTTCAATGGCAAGAATAACAAAAAAAAAGTAACAATAACAACAACAATAATAACAAAAACAGTAACAATAACAACAATTAGCTATAAGTTTCCTAGTAAAAAGAATAAGAAGAAGAAGACGACGAGCATTGAAAGCAATTAGAGTTGCCAACTGGTCGTTAAAACTGCGTCGTACATGTTGCACTTAGTGGGCGTCAAATGAAATGCACATGGGCAATAATTGGCGTCAAATTGGCAACACTTATCGCGTCTTCTACATTTTATTTCTACATTTATTTTTACAAACATTTTTGTTTTATTGCCTATAGCTTCATTATATTTGAATTATTTCTTTTTTTATTTCCATATTTTTTGTCTTCTTTCAATTTCGGTTCTAATTTCATAAAACAATTATTAATTAGTCGATTTCATATCAGTTGTTTATTTAATTGAATTTATTAAATTTATTTATGATGACTTTCATTTGATCCTATTTTGATAATCTTAACTTGAGTGGAAAAAATTTTTGAATTATACCTTTTTATTTATTATTATTTTGTTTTGCTTATTTTTTAATTTTTATATTTTTATGTCAAGTTCGTATTTTTATAGTTTGTTTTACATTTTTTATTTTTCCAAATTTCATATATTTATTTTATATTTTTGAATATTTGTCTATAATTTTTTATATATTGACATTTTTTATTTATTAATAAATTTTTATTTTTTAGTTTTTCAAATGCCTATATCTTTAATTTTGTTACTATATTTATTTTAAATTTGGTATTATTTAATATTTATATATTTTTATTTCTAAGAATTTTTAGTTTTTATATTTTTAATTTTTCTGTATTATTTTTTTATTTTCCCAGTTTTTATTTACGCAGGCTTTGAATAATTTTCCCTCCGTTTATTTGTATTTAATTTTACTTTTATTTGCGTCGTTTCCATTGCTATTGTGATTCAATTTCAACGGCATTCAATTTCATTTCTACTCCTTTTTTTATATCTCTTTGTTGTTCTGATCTAGTTTTCCTTCATTGAGCATTTTTACTTGTGGTAGTTAGTCATTGTTATTGTGTTTATTGTTGTTGGTCGAATTCCCTTTTCTTGATTTTATTCCATTTTATTTTTTTGTATTTCATTCTTTTGTAATTTATTTGTTGATATATGCAAAACATGACATAAATTTCAATTTCTTGAGTTCTCTGGCGTTTTAATCGAATCTATTTGGTCCACAAATTCTCAATTCAAGGGGATCGATTCGACAAAAGGATGAACTGATGAAGGTGATGAAAGGAAAGTTAAGAGAGAAGGGATGAAAGTGAAAGAACGAAAGTGGAGACTGTTAAAGGATTAGTCTAAAAATATTATGAAGAAAAAAGAATTAAAAAAAAAATTCCATAAAATCATTAATTCCAAATCCATGAAGAAATGTTTAAAAAAATTACAAAAAAAAATAAGAAATTTCAAAAATTCATTAAAAACAATATGAAATTAATCTTAAAAATAAACTCTAATGAAAAATGTTATTGAAAAAATATATCAATCCAACATAAAGAAATAAAATAATAAAAAACTTAAGAAAAAATTGAGAAACCTTCAGAAAGAAATTCTCATGATTAAGTTAAACAGAATAAATAATTTCATTAAAATAAAACCTCACGAAAAGAATTCTCACAAATAAAACCTTCTGCGAGAAAGCGTTCTTCTGCGAGGTCAAGAAACCTCGACCTCAACCTTAACAATAAACCATAAATATTTCGAAAATTTCTGAACCCACTACGCACGATTTTCGCATTCCACAAAAGGTCATTTCTTCTTGTTGTAATCGGTTGTTTAATTTTTCCACACGCTCGATTAAAACCGTTCTAAATTTCTTCGACCTTGGGCTAGTTTTCACGCTCAGAGGTAGAGCTCGGCAGCGTCCAGTGATGCCAGACGTGCGCAACAATTAGTAAACAAAAACCATAACTACAACAACAATAACAACCATTTATTGCAATTGTATGGCAAGAAGAGAAGAGAACTACAACAATGCAAAAAAGAATAATAATATAACAACAATGATTGGAAAAACCTGTAATTTTACATTTTTATACTATTTTCCTTCAATTTAAGTTTTATTTTCATTTCGCTTTTTTGTATTTTGTTAATCAATTTCTTGTTAATTTATCAATCATTGAATGTATTTTTAATTATTGCTTTATTTTTAATTATTTTTTATTTTATCATTATTTTTACATTTTCTCATATATATTCAACTTGTTTTTATAATTTCTTACCACTTGATTAACACGTTTCACACAGTGGAATAATTGATAAACATTTTTAACGTGATTTAAATCGTCTGGACGAGCGATATTTTATTTATAAACCTCAATGAAAAGATCAGGAACTGGTTATATATTAATTTCTTGAATATATTCATAATTTTCTAAAAATAATATTCTCTAATTTTATGAAATATTCAGAGTTAATTTAATTTCTATTTGGTTTTAGTTTTAAATAATTTATCAAACTAAAGGGGGAATAGAAAATATTTACGAATGATTTGATTGATTTTCTCAAATTTTATGAAACATTTTTAACTATATTAATTCCTATTTAATTTTCAACTTGTTTCTTCTTATTAATTATTTTTTTAATTAAATTTTATTATTATTAGAAAATATATAATAGATATTATTAATTGTTCTCAAATATTCTTCATAATAAAACAAATAATTTTTTTTGTTTATCTCGACTCAGCTTTTACTTTAACTACTTTTCTATATATTTCCGAAATAATATATTCATGAAAAAATAAAAATTCCATTTTATTCATTATTTTATTGCTTTTCGCCTCGATTTTTACTTTGACTACGTAAAACTTTATTTTACAAATATTTCCCTCCATCACCGGCTGCCGGAAGCTCTTCATGTTCATGTGAATTTAATTCGCATTCACAAATTAAAAACCAAAAAACACTGACCACGCCCCCTCAATCGAATGCCCGACAATTGTCTCCCCCTTTGGGGTTTATTTGCCTTTTCACTCGATTTTAATTAATAATCATGCGTGTCCCGCCATCGACCACGCCTCCCTCTGACCACGCCCCCTCGATTACTCACCTCATCCTGACAGCGAGCGACGCAGGTCCTGGTGACATTCGCCATTATGTCGTCGCCATTTTGCCACAACGACGACGACGTCGGGTCGCCATGATGGAAAAACGTCGAATTCGAATTGGAATTCGTTGGATCGATCGATTGCATGATGACGGTGTTGCCACCTACCGATGCTACCGCTGTTGCTGCTGCTGCTGCTGCTGCCGGTGTGGCCACATGTTCGGCTGTGGCCTGTGGGAATTCGTTCGATTTGCAGACATCGCAACAGAGCGACAGGAGCAATAACAAATTAATAATTAAAAACAATGAAATGCCGCTAAACGATGGCGATGACGACGATGAGGACGATGATGATGATGAATGCAAGGGGCAGAGGGAGTGGGTGGCGTGTTCAACAACAACAACACGCCTTGTGGAGACGGTGACAGCGACGCGAACGTCGCAGCGTAAAAAACGATGGCGCCAAAACATGGCGAATGGTTATCGTTGTTGTTTTTGTTGTTATCGATAGTTTTGTTGTGAGTTTTTGTTGGAGTTTCTCGTTCAGAGATTTTGTTGTTATTTATATTTCGGAGCTTTTATTGAGAGTTGTTTCTATGTTGTAGTTTTCTTTATTGTAGTTGTTGTTGTATTTGGAGTATTATTATTTGGTATTGTTATCGATTTATCGATATTATTTTCTAGTTATTGGATTTGTTCAACTCCTTGTTGTCGATGTTCTTGTTGTAATTTTGTTGTTATTTTTGTAATTTGCTAATTAGCACATTGTTGTCGTCATTGTTTTTATGATTGTGGTCTCGGTTTTGGTTGCTTTTCGTGTGACGAGGGAGTGGAAAATGGCGTCCGCAAATTCCGTTATTCGTATGCGCGCCAAATTAAACGCATCCGCAGAGTCGTGCGAACAACAAATAGCAACAACAACAAAAATATACAACACAAAATGCAAATCAAAATGCAAAAAAAAATCCAAAACACGCATCCAAACAAAACAATAAATTTATGCTGGACCACAACAACAAAGTACGAAAAAAGCCGGCCAGGGTTGCCACACGTTAATTTTCCGTCCGTCCGGAGTTACGACAAATGTATTTCTTTATTTAAATTTGATTTATCGCGGGATATTTATTTTTGCTTCACTTTTTTATCCGAACTTTGAACAATTTTTTTTCACCAAATATTTTTTATTTTTTTTTATCAAAATGTAACTTTTTTCCTCAAAATTTTGAAATATCTTTAAAAAAATATTTGTATGTTTTAATTATTAATATTTTTAAAACTTTAATATTATTAAGCACTTTAAATAATAATATTTAATTAATTTATATATTTTTTTTCTTCTTCTTCAAATTTAAAAATTTATTATTTTAATATTTTTATTTCTCGTCTGGATTTTAACAATTATTAAATTTTTTGTTTTTATTTTGTTTCGCTCACTTTTTGCACAATTCTCGTTTTAAATTCATTAGAAAAAATAGCTGAATAAAAATACGCTCGTTTGTTTCGTTCAAAAAAAAAATAAAAAACCGGTTCGCGACGTAAAATATTTCGTTCCACGTTGAACGCTGCATTTATTTCATTTATGGAGATTGTTGGCAAAGTATTTAATTATTGGATATGTTCGTCATATGTACGTGACTGATGGCCGCATATCGATCTGGCATCGCTCTATCTCTCTCTCAATCTTTCTGTTTTCCTCTTCTCTGACTCCTTGAGGTCACCTTTGATTCATCAAATATCAATATTCGATCACAAAAGTTTCCGAATTTCTATTTGGGAGTCTATTTTTCGTTTATATTTTATTAATAGTTATTAATATTAATTTTACATTAATTCATATTTAATTGACATTTAGTTATATTTAATTTAAATGTATTCATATTTAATTAATATTTATTTATATTTCATTTAAATTAATTCATTTTTAATTTAATCCTTTTCCTCCTTCCTTTGTCGGAATCCTTCTCTTTGAGATCATTCGTTTGCAGTCCTTTTTCTAAGGATTCGCTCCTTTTCCTAAGGATTCGTTCCTTTTCCTAGAGATTCGCTCCTTCTTCTAAGGATTCTTAATTCTCACTTTTACTCCAGAGAAGAATTTGTTTCCTCCAAATCTCGATTCCTCAGAATTCTTTCGATTTGTGAATTCTCATCCTCTGTCTCTCTCACTATCTCTGTCTACATCACACGCTATCTCACTCTCACTCACTTTCTTTCGCCTCCTTCTCCTCGCCTTCTCCTTCTCCCCACTCAATTTGCATTCATATTTCTCTGCCCTTTATTAATAATTGATTTTCTCTCCATTAATTCACTTAAATGTTTCTCCTTCTCTTCGTTTATTAACTTCTCACACACACGTGCACGCGTTCGTCTCGTTCCTTCTCGCGCTGTCTCACTCTGAATTTGTCTGTCTTTCTCTCTCTTTCTTACGATCACTTGTTCCGTGCCGCGTCGTTCGTCGTTCGAATCGAGTTCGAATTCGAAACTGAAGTCGACGTCGAGTTCTCCGCTCTGATCGTTTATTCGTTCTGTTCCCAGAGGCGATCAAATCACAACTGAATGCGTTTTCTGTGCTAAGTTCAGCTTGATAACTCGTCAAGTGTCAATTTTTCAACTACTTCAGACACTTTGTCGAGATCGTACACAGCGAGAAAATGTTGGGTGGAAATGTTTTGAGCAAAAGTTCTAAAATTTGATGCTCTTTAAAAATTGTTATTATAAAAATGTTGAATATGATTAAAATATATAATATAGAAGTATATTTAAAAAAAAAAACTTTTTTCATTAAAAAAAAAAAAACATTTTTTCGAGATTCTTTTTACCGTTTTTTTAACTTTAGAAAGTCTTTAACAAATTTTAAAAATTTATATTTTTTTACAAAAATTGTGTATTTTTACATCTATTATTTATTATTTTATTTTTACCAAAATTATGTTTATACATTTATTTTGTTTACCCAAAATAAAACACATTTTTTTAGTATTTCAAAAAAAATAATACAGAAAAAAAAATTATATTGAAAATCATCATCATCAAAATCATCTTCCGAAAACCTTTTCGACTATATTTCTCGCAGTGTACGATCGTATTTTAAGAAACGGCGATATTGAGATACATTCAATACCCTTAATATTGTTATTGTTGTTCTCATTGTTATTGTTGTTGTATTCTTGTGGCTTTTATGATCGTTCGTGAATTAATGAATGAATGAATAAAACTGACGACAAAGAAGAAAGCAAAATAAACAACAACAATACCAACCAATAGCATAAATAGACCTATAACAATAACAAAAGCAACAATATAAAAAATGAGAAAAAGAAAAATAATTTGCAAAAAAATTATGTTTACACTGAGAGCACGTCAAGGCAAAGTGATCATGTTGTTGTTTTTATTGGATTTATTGTTGTTGTTTATGTTGACTCCGCAATGGTCACGGCCAACAAGAGTCGATCAAGCAGTTTCAACAACGGCCCCCAAAAGCAGGCAATGGAAATTAATTCTCAAATGAAAACCGTTCAAAAGCATTTAATCGATGGAAATATCGAATTCTCTCGATTTTACGCGATTGATTCTAATGGAAATTATTTTCTAATAGAAATTATTTTCTAATACAAATTTAAAAGATTTCTAATGAATATTAATTTCTAATGAATATTTTTTCTAGTTAAAATTTTTTTCTAATGAGCATTTTTTTCTAGCCAAAATGATTTTAAAAATGAACCATTTTTCTAATGAAAATTGTTTTGTAATAAAAATTGGTTCTAAAGAAAAATAATATCCAACGAAAAGTGTTTTCCAATGAAAATTGATTTCCACTTTTAATCGAAAACATTTCAATTCACTTCAATTTCCGCCCTCAATTTCCCACTGACGAGATGAAGGAAGAGATTGTATACACAAGAATACTAATTTAAAAAGAAAATCATTTGATGATTTCATTTACAAACAAGCCAAAACACCGTGTTTTCACCAAAATCACAAAAATCAAATCAAGACTTTTTCCTCCCCGTGGCGATAACGATGACAACAACGACAACAAGAAGATGACGAAAAAATACCTTTGTAGACCAACTCAATTTCCGTTTCCTTTATTAACTGTGCAATTTTGAAATTCTACGAAAAATCTTTTCCCCTCATCATTGGCCCAATGAGAAGATGGGCCGAGGTGGTGGTGGGTGTGGTCGGAGAGGGCGGGGGGTTGTTGGGAAATGGTTGGAAGAGGTTGCAGAGGGTTGTTGAAGGAAATAGAAAAGGCGAGATTCATCTGATGGAAAGGTAGGGAATGATGCGGAGATGAGAAATAAAAGAGAGTGGTTGTCGACCCGAAGAAATTCAATTTGTGGAGCATAATTTTATGAAAAAGTTAGTGACAACAACAATGATAATAACAACAACAACAACAACAACAACGAAAAGATGTTATCGACGTCAACAACCAAAAAAAAAGATGACGTCAACAATAACAAAAAGATGTCATCGACGTCGACAACTACAAAATGTCATCATCGACCACAAAAACAACAAGATGTAATTGACTACAAAAACAACAAAATGACTACAAAAAAATATCAAAGAAACAACTGATGAAAGAGAAAGAGACCACAACCACATTTTTGTTATAACTAGATTATCTATTCTTCAAGATGATATTTAGAATGAAAAAAAAAAAAAAAATATTTTTATTTTTACATTACCTACGCCAACAACAACAAAATCTTTCATCTCTCACCAACAATGACAACAAAAAAATCGTTCATCTCTCACCTACAATAACTAAACTAAATTTTTAACATCATGAAGAAAATCTCTAGTAACATTTTCACATGAACAACAACAACAACTGCGACATTTTCACTTCACCTACAACAACTCCAACATGTTCTCGACAACAACAATAACAACAACCATAATAACAACAATAACAACAACAATCCAAAAAAAATCGACCACCCAAGAGCAATAAGATAGCCTATTAACAGCTAACATTTCCGTTTCCGTTTCAAGCTCAAGAATTTTGCCATCAGAACAGAGAAAAAAACTGGGCAGAACAAAAAAAAATCCCCTGGGGAGATGCGTAAAACGTGAAATCGCAGTGGGAAGTTGAGAGAGTGTGAGAGCGGGAGGGAGGGAGAGGGAGGAAGTGAGAGGTAGAAGGAGGGTCTGAGATGTAGATGGAGGGAGTGAGAAGTAGAAAAAGTGAGAAGAGAGTGAGTGAGAAGGAGTAGAAGGTAAGATAGAGAGGAAGTGGAGAGGAGAGGAAAATAAGAGAGTAAAAGAAAGGGAGAGGGAGTAAAAGAAAGTGTGAGGAAGATGAGGAGCGAAAGGTCGTTGGCAAACGTGTCAGGTGAGAGGGCCAAAGGTGACGTAAGGGAATGTAAGGGAACGTAAGGAAACGACGTAAAGCGTGGGGTGCAGGACGGAAATTGGAGCGGATATTTGGCCACTTCTCGCACAGGAACCCCACGGGACCCTGAAGGAGAGGAGAAGGAGGGGAAGAGAGAGGAGGAAGAGCAGGAGAATGAGGTGGAGGGAGAGAAGTAGAAGTCGTCGGTTGAAAAAGGAAGGATATTCAAGGAGCAAAAAGGAACCCAATGGGGGGTGGAAGGCGGCTGGGGCCACGCTTTAAGCGGAAATGAAGCCACTTGAACGCTTTACGTGAGCTCGCGGCACTTCATTCAATTCTCCGGCTTCCGCCAAACGCAGTGAACGGAAACGTAGATGGGAGAGAGAGAGAGAGAAAGAGAGAAAGAGAGAGGGGAGGGGAATTAGAAGAAGAAGGAATATGAAAAAGACATGGGAAGATACAGGGACAAGGAGAGATAGAGAAATGGATAAGGAGAGATAGAGCGATGGACAAGGAGAGATAGAGCGATGGACAAGGAGAGCAAAGAGAGTTAGGGATAAGAATGCGAGAGAGAGAGAGAGAGGAAACTGAAAATCGTTGGGCTTTCGATGAAGTGAGAAATTCTTCCGCCATGTCGTCGATTTCCCGTTGAGAAACAATTACGAAACCGGAATCGATGTTGGAGCCGGAAGCGGAAACGGAAATGAGATTGAGTTGTTCGTACATTTGTGAATTGTATGTTTCAATTAAAATTCGATTCTCAAAAGGAATCGGAAATCTGAATACACGATTTCTTTCTCTTATTGGCTTCTCTTTCGCTCCTTGAATTCTCTTCCGCTCTTGACGATTTGATCTTTGATCTGAATTTTTCAAGATTTTTTCACTTTGTTCTCCCTTTATCCAGGTTTTTTTTCTTCTTTTTCTCCCTTTCACCTTTTTCTCCCTTTCACCCTTTTATCTCTTTCACCTTTCCTTCCTTTTACCTTTCCTTACATTCAACTTTCTTGGCTTTCACCCTTCCTCGAATTCACCTTTCCTCATTCATCTACCTTTCTCACTCAATCACCTTCTTCATCCCAGTCTCCTGTTCTCTTTCTTTCACTCCTTCCCTTCCTTTTTCTTACATTTCACAACTCGATTCCGTCTGACGTCTTCTGAAGCATCCTGTCTTGAGTTATTAACTTAAATTCCACACTCACTTTATAGAACACAAAAACAGTTACAACAAGAACACTAAGCACAACAACAATAAGAACAACAACACTAAGAACAACTTACAAAAAATACCAAATAACAACAACAACAACTTCACAACAATTTTCAAATCTCCCCACGGCACTCGACACTCAAATCCAATAAGTGAGCGACAACAAAAACTCACCACAGTGGGCGCCTGAAAGTATGCAACACGACGACTTCAATCTTCGTCTTCGGTGACTCACGAAGATAAAGGAAACCCCTTAAGGAGGGAGGGAGAGAGAGCGATGGAGAGTGAGTGAGAGTGAGAGTGAGGGAGAGGGAGAGACAGATGGAGTGAGAGAGAGATGGAGTGAGAGTGAAAAGGAGAGAGGGAGAGAGACAGGGATTAAGTGGAAAAACAGGATATTAGATGACGAAAGGTGGATTTAAGTGGTGAAAGGAAACATTAAATTGGATGGGGGGAGGAGGAGAGAGGGAGAGAGAGAGTGAATGAAGGAGATAGCAAAAGGGGAAAAGTAAGGTGTTTTCCATATTATCGAATTATCGAATCATGCAAATCACGCAGCCGCAGGAATGTGAGAATATAATTGCATAAATTTTCCTAACATATAAATTTACGAATCCAAATCGATGGATGGAAAGGAGGACGCAAGTGGAAGAACCAAACGAAACAAGAGAGAGTAAAGATAGAGAATGGGGGAAACATTTTCATTATTCAATTTATTTAGTTTATTGCATATTGCTTGGAATTGGAGCCCTGAGGCTCTCGAATGGAACGTTTCGTATGTTCGAACGATTCCTTCTTCTGCTCCTACTTCTTCTTCTTCCATGATGTCCTCGTTCTTTGGGTTATTGTTGTATATTGTGATATTACTATTGGCATAAATTTGTAAATATTTGCTGTGCATTTATTTAAACAATTTGCATGAAAATGCTTTTTGTTCACTTAATTTGAATTGTCGCATTTTTGCCAATCCAACTTGTGTCATTTCATAATTCTTCAGGCCATGAAGAATCTTATTTTTTATTATTCAACTTCCTCTTCTTCGTCATCTTCTTCATCGCCTTCTTCTTCTTCGATTCCTCTGCATTTGGATCGTGTTTAGTATGAAAATCAAATAATATTTCGTATTTATTCTGAGAACTTCGAAAATTATATTGCATATCTTCAGGCGTACATTGAATATGAATTTATTTCACAATCCGATATTGAGCAAACTCAAGATTTTTTTATTTTATTTATTTATTTTTTTAATAAATATATTACTTGATGTTAGAAGAAAGAGGAGGACAAGAAATTCCTTTGCAGCTATCACACAACTTCTAAATGAAGCGAAACATTGCATATTTACGGGCTTTTAAAGGATAAATTCCCATTGACCAATTTTAAGTTCTCTATTCAACTGAAAGTTTTATGAATTATGAAATTTTCGAAAAGTATAAATTGAAGAATTATAAATAATTAATTTAAATCTTTGCTCTTTTTCAGATATTGCGTAGAGTTTGAGGTTATCAAGGCTTCCAAAGCTTGCCACAAGTTGCCGCCGTACAACAAAATGTTGGAAGGTGAGTAGTTTATCAATAATTCTTGAACTTATTTTCAAAAAAAAACGACCGATTTTTTGAAATTTCCCGACTTAGTTTCATATTCACACCTCATTGAAAAAAAAATCTCAAATTCAATTAAAAAAAACCACATTTCCCAAAAAAAAACATATTTCCAAAAAAACCACATTTTAAAAAAATCCATCTTTAAATTAAAATTGTTAAATAATTATCAAAAATTATCAAAAAAAATAAATAAAAATTTTAAAAATGATCAATTCTAAAAAAAATCTCACATAATTTTCCAATATTCAAAAAAATTACATATTTTAAAAGGTTAAAAAAACTCATTTCATTATCACAAAAATTTCACTACTTTTAAAAAATTAAGAAAAATTTTAAATCATTTCTCATCTGATTTTCAAAAAACAATGAAATTTTTTACAAAGTATATTCCACAAAATTATGAAAATTATTTTCCACTTTTAGAAAAAAATTACATCTTTTAAAAAGAAAAAAAAACTTACCTCATAATCAAAAAAATTCAACTCATTTTCAAAAAAAAAATCCCAACCACAAAACGAAAAATTGATTTTCCTTGTGTCTCTTTCACTCATAGGCGATCGCATTACGGTTCGCTGTGACCTGGAGGCTCTCGTCCAGGATTCGACCAGCAGCAACAATAACAACAACAATCCCATATTGCATTCCAACAAACACAAGTCATCATCGTCGTCATCATCATCATCATCATCCAGTGCAACCGGAAACTCGGGCAACAATCGCAAAACCGAAATCACAAATAATTCCGCCATTTCCGATGATGACCCGAGCCACAGCGACGACGACGGCAACGATGACGACGAGAACAACAACAACAACAATAACAACAACAACAACAACAACGATGAAGCCAATGAGGACGACGTCGATGATGAGGAAAATATGTTGGACAACGATGAGAATTACGAGTACGAGCGAGAGTCGGGAGCATCGATGACGATGACGACAACAACCACGTCGACGACGACAACAACAACAACAACACCACCACCATCGACAACAACAAGTTATCATTGTCGAGGCGAAGGTCTGCCGGGTCGAACAACGCGATGGAGCGCGTTGGCGGCGCCCTCGTGTCGTGGAAAGTGGCTGCGTCTGACGGTGGGACCGCCGAAGAAATGCACGCACTCGCAATTCATATTCGTTTAATGCGGTTGGCGACGGAAGGAGCGGATGGAGACGGACGGACAGATGGACAGACGGACAGACGGACGGACAGACGGACGGACAGACGGACAGACGGACGGACGGAGGAATTAAAAACGGCGAACGGAAGACGGTGGTCGATGGGTGCAAATTGGAACGAGAGGGAGTAAAAGAGAGAGAGAGCAATGGCATGTGGTGAAGAAGTATGGTATAGTGGAGTGGTGAAAATCCGATCGTGGGGAAGCGAGGCGAATGCAAGATGAGGTGAATGAAGGATTAGGCGAATGAAGGATGAGGTGAATGAAGAATGAGGTTAATGAAGGATGAGGTTAATGAAGGAAGTGTTGAAGAAGGAATGAGGAACAAGGAAGTGGTGAAGAAGGAAGTGGTAAAGGATGAAAAGGTAAAGAAGGAAGTGGTGAAGAAGGAAGTGGTAAAGGATGAAAAGGTAAAGAAGGAAGTGGTGAAGAAGGAAGTGGTAAAGGATGAAAAGGTAAAGAAGGAAGTGGTGAAGAAGGCATTGGAAAAAAAATGAATGGCTGAAGAAGAAGGAAATTATGAAGAAAGAAGTGGTGAAAAAGAGAGTGGTGAATAAATTCTGATCACCAGGGTTCGGACTATATATACTACAATCGTAGTAGATTTGCTTCACTTTCGCAGTTTTGGAAATTATTCCTAATACGATTTTTCGAAATTATTTGAATTTGCAATTTCCTCAATTTTATGTGTATTTTTCTTATAATTTAGATTCCGATGCCAAAAATAGAATGTTTTTAATAAAAATTCAAATGTGGCGCCTACTACGATTTCTGCCACCAATTTGCTACGATTTTTGACACTATTTACTACGATTTTAGTTTTTAATTTCATGGTCCGAACCCTGGTGAACAGGAAGGTGACGTGAGTTGGATGCTAAAAAAGGATATCATAAAAAATGAGGTGAACTCAAGACAGTTGACGAAGAATTTAATGAGCAAAGTAGATGACGATTTTTTATGAATAAAATATCGTAGTGAGAAGAAGTGTTGAAAGAGGAAGAAGGAAGAGTAGAAAACTTCAAAGAGGGAGACAGAAAGAGGTCCGTAAGTGAAATGAACCAAGAACCACAAAAGAAACAAAAAAAAACTGAAGTCAATCGGTCGTAACGTGTTTTTAATTTCGACTTTATTAGAATGTAGAATCGAAAATTTTTGAAAAAAAAAAACAAACACAAAAATAATAATGAAACGATTGTTTATCATGGTCTGTGGAAGGGTTTTTTTTTTTTTGTTTTTTGGAAAACTGAGAGCAATTTGTGTAAAACTTTGACAACAACAACAACAACTCAAACATTTCAATATGTATCTATCATTTAAACTTATTCTAATATATATTATCAACAATTTCTCATCAATCTTTTCAACATCATCATCATATTTATGGAAATGAGCAATTGTATGGAAACTCATACAAAATATTATTGTCTAACATATTTTATTACAATTATTATATTATTATATTGCATTTAAGCGTCTTTCTTCTCAAAACAAAAAAAATATATATACAAAAAAAAAAAACAATATAAAAATTACTATAAATACTATAAATATAACTGGGAAATGAAAGAAACCTACTTAAAAACATAATTATATATTTTTCTATGATTTTCCAAAATTAAAATTAAAATAAACATTTTTTTTTTCTCTGGATTTTATTTGAAATTTTGTTGTTTCTTAAAAAATAAGTAAAAGTAAGTGAAAAGAAAATTCCAATTAGAATAGATTGAAAAGAAATTAAAATAAAAAAAAATCTGAAAAAAAACTCACACACACATTCACATCATCAGAGAGAAAACATTATACTATAGTGTATCTAGGATTAAGTATGAGACAGCAAGAACAACAACAACAACGTTTTCTTTTATGTAACACAGATTGAAGTAAATAAATAAAAATAAAAAAACAACTAACGCATGCTTTTATAAAAAGCAAAGTAATATTTTAAAAAATGTCTTTTATTTCAAAATAATGCAGGGATTTCAAAATAATAAATACAGGGAGGAAAAGTATTTGAGCTCTCCATAAGAGATAATAATTTAATAATTTTAATGATGAGTAATGATTTCGCGTAATAATTATCAAGAGTTCAAATCAGTGACTCATGGTGGGTTCAATTTCATCATTTATATAGTTTGATTTTTGCACTACAAACTTTTTCTAATTGTTTATATAATCAGCAGATCACCTCTAGGTGTGGATCCAAGTGAGATTTATGGATCAGAAAATAGAAAATTAGTAAATTTTGGTACGATTTCGGGAAATGTCTATATTTTATTAAATTATCATTTCATTATCTATGTCTTCATAATATTTTTTAGTTTTTTATTTAAATATTTAATTTTTTAAGTGTTAGGATTATTAATTGAATTATGGTTTTATTATGGTTTTATTTTAGTTTTAATTTTATTTTATTTTTTATGTATTTTTTTTTAAATGTATTTTTAATTTTGATTTAGTTAATTTATTAATTTAGTTATCTATGGTTTTTTTAATTTAGTTTGTAATTATTACATTTTCATTTATATAGTTTTTCGTTTCAAATTTGAAATTCATTAGTTCAATATTTTTTGTCTATTATTTTTTTTCTCAATTACATTTAAATTTGTTTGTATCTATATTTAAATATCAATATTTATGTTGTAAATGTAAATTTTTTCATATTCATTTGTTTCTCCATATTTCTTTTAATATTTTTATATATTTTAAAATTTCATTAAATACAGTGTTTTATAAATATTTTATATATAGTTCGAATACACTTTTTAGTCTCTCTTCTAGAAATTAGAATCCCAAAAATCCACCGTTTGATGAGATCAGAAATATTATGCCTAGAATACTTCGAATACTAGAATGAAGAAAATTATAACTAGAATTCTCCGACTACTATAATGAAGAAATTATGAAATAATCGTGCGAATATTTTCGCATGGCTGTGGCAACGATGCGATGTCGTCTTCTTTTGCGGCAAACTGATTGCTCCAGACTTGATAAGGAGACGCTCGGATCGTGTTATGAAACCCCAAACTCCCGGAGAGAGGAGAGACGGACAGAGCCATCATGCAAGAGACCCCGTGACTAGAGGGAGGAGGGAAAGGGAGAGAAAGAGAAGGAGGGGGATGAGAGACCTAGAGAGAGAGCGAGCGTGATCCCGAAGGAAAAGAAGTCGAGGCCGGTGGAGAAGGGAAGAGATTGGGGAATAAAAACAAATCTTTTAGTCCTTATTTTTTCATTTTTTTGCTCATGATGCTTTGTTATTGTTGGTTTTATTATTGTTTTTGTTGTTGGTTTTGTAAGTGTTTTTATTATTGAATTTGTTATTGTTTTTATTGTTGGATTTGTTATTGTTGAATTTGTTAGTGTTTTTACAGTAGGTTTTGTTATTGTTTGAATTATTGTGATTGCTTTTCTTAGTATTTTTTAATATGATTTTTTCCCCATTTCTTCGATCTTCTATTTTTTCAATTTGTTTCCATTTTTTCAATTTGTTTCCAGTTTTTTAATTTTTTCCATTTTTTCAATTTTTTTCCATTTTTTCTCTTCTTTATTTTGTCAATATAAATATTTTTTGTTTTCTCATTTTTCTTTTTCTGATCATTTTGACTTTTTCCAATAGTATAATCGCATAATCAGCGACTTTTTGCGCCGATCCGAGGCGCGAGTTCTAGGTTCTGGCACTGGGTCCCTCGCCATTGACAATCAGTCAGGGTCCGAGCTTTGCGAAAACACCCCATCGAGGCTGAGATGAAATCATCATCTTCATCTTCTCACATTCATCCCAATAATAATAAAAAATATATATCAATAAAAAACTCAATCGAACCGCGATCGAGCGAAGGATCTGGAAGTGAGAAATTTCAAGCTGTTCGTGTCTGAGACCAATAATTAATAACAATTAACATTAATTGCGGAATTAACAAACAATCGAGAAATTCACAGGAAATTTTAAAAATTCACTACAAAAAGATTTCCAAATCAATTGATCTTAATTGAGAAATAAATGAAACCAAAAAAAGCAAAAGTGAAAAAACCTAAATAACAACAGAAAATGATTGTATAAAAAGCAATTTTTAAATATAGTTTTTATAAATTTTCAATATTGAAATAATTACATTTATCCAAAAATTTTCAAATATAAAAATAAATGAAATAAATAAACAGATTTAAAGAAATATATAACAAAAAAGTGAATGTGATACCATAATAAATAATTAAATTAATAATTAAATAACAAGAACCATTAATTTACTTTAAAATAAAAATAATCTTTTAGAATATTGTTCAATAATCAGTGAAAATAAATTTTTAAAAAAATCAAAAATTTGAAAACACCGATTTTTCGAAATTCCAAAAGTGCGAAATATTCTTCGGGAAAATAAACGATGATGATGTCTTCGACATATATTCGACATGGCGCGCACATCTGTCTGAGGCTATCGTTGTTGTTGTTGTTGCTACTGCGACAACCAGTGCTGGCCAAGCCGTATCGTGGTAATTGTTGTTGTCATAAATTTTGTTTTTTGTTTTTAATTTTTTATTGTTTTAAAACTTAATTGTCGATTGTTTCTACAATTTATTTGGTGATTGTTGTAATTGTGATCATCCCATAGACCGCTACAGATCCGCCCCACGGTGCACGGACAGACAGACGGGACGCGAGCTCCTCATCGGCGACTCCTTCACGAGGGCGGGCCAATGCGTTCGGGTCCAGTGCCTCGGGAACCTCGACCTCTGGGAGGACAGGTGAGCGAGACAGAGAGCAATCTCAATATATAAAGAGTGATAGAGAGATATGATGGAAAATATCACTTGTACTTCATTCGAATTCTTAAATATTTTAATAAAAATAATCAAAATTAAAATTTATTATTAAAAATTAAATGAATATTATTTGATTTAGAAATGATTTATTAAAAATTATTATTTTGAATTAAAATTTAATTTATAATTAATTTTTCTTTTTTATTTGAATAACTAAATTTTTTACGAAAATATTTTGCAATTTAAAATCAAATACTCAATGTAATTTTTATTGAAATTTAAAATTTTATTTTAATCAAATATTACATTTTTGTGAAATAAGTTTTTAATTCAAATTCAATGAATTTT
>JAFDUT010000373.1:0-24480 GCA_017309665.1 Coelopa frigida
GTTAACATTTATTAAGACGCGCGAGATAATTAACTTAACAGATTACCAACTTTTCTTTTCGTTAATTTTAAATATGGCCTTCTTCTATATTTATAGATTTTCTTTCAGCGTTTTCCCGATTTTTACACTGAATTTATTGCCATATTAACATTTTTTCTGTATTTCTCTTTTTCTCTCGTTCTTCTATTTCTCTACCTACTCGTAGTCTACCATTTGCTCACTCCCGCACTTATTTGTTGTTGTTTTTTCATTTTTTATACCCTACACCCTGTGGGTAAGGGTATATTCATTTTGTCCTTCCGTTTGTAACGCATTAAAGGAGAGGTCGTAGGTATGGAAAGTATATATATTCTTGATCAGCGTCACCTCCTGAATCGATTTAGCTATGTCCGTCTGTCTGTCTGTCTGTCTGTCCGTCTGTCTGTCTGTCTGTGTGTCTGTGTGTCTGTCTGTGGAAATAGATTTTGTGAAGAAACGGTAAGAGATACTGACTTGAGATTTTGGATTTAGTATTTCTATATTAATAAGCTACTTGTATGTAAAAATGGGCGTAATCGGTCAACGGATACGCCCACCTCCCATATAAAGCAAAAGGTTTATATGGGATATCTGGTGAACTATGGTATATATCGAGATGAAACTTTGTGTGTAATCATGTTCCACTGATACGAGTTTAAAAGGCAAAAATGGAAAACATCGCCCTCCCATATAACGCAAAAGTTGAATATGGTATATATGATAAACTATGGTATATATAGAGATGAATTTTTGCGTCTGATCACCGTATCACAGATACGTACCACCGATACCACTTTACATGCTAAAATTGACAAGCTACAGCTCAGCTCAAAAGCTACAGCTCAATGTTGGATATGGTAAACCATATAGGCAGTTATTAGATTAAATATTGCTACTAAGAGTTCCCAAGAATCAAATGGAAAATATCTCTTATAGGACACGAGCACCTTCCATACAAAATCGTAGATCTACAAGAAATCCAACTACTTTATGGATGTTATTAGCTGATGAAAGGTGGGATTGAATGCAAGAAGAAAGAGACCACATCCATCTGAACCTCAATGGACGCCCATAAAAAATTGATTATATCCTTTCAATATAAACGTAATGAGCAGGTGACGATTGAGAGAATACAAGCCCTGCTGACGGGATCACAATCCGCAAAAGTCAGGGAGCTACATATCTCCAAATGGCTGTTCATCTTCAAAGTGGAATCAGTCACGCGGCACTATATGTTGCTTATAGTAGCGCAGCAAGTACTTCTGGACTTTATATTGTTGAAAATTTCTACCCTCTCAAGTCTGTTGTTGAATCAGATTTTGTCTGCATTGAAATGAACATCTAAAATATGAAAAGCAACTAAAATCATAATGTATTTTATGGCACACAAAAAATCATCGATTCAATTATTCTTCCATAAATTGCAGAGCTTTAATGCGCACTTCCAAGATATTAGCAATGGCACAATGCTGCAAACACCAGAACTACTTCGTTTTGTAGAAACATGGGCCCCTATAAGATTCCTAACTTCACTCTTATTCACAGATTAGACAATCGACAAAAAAAAGGGTATAATCGTGTTTGGAATACGAATATAGCTTCAAATATATAATTTACTTTTGAAAGATGCCACATTTGTGAAAATCGCACGATGGAGTTAATAGCATTGAAGTGTAATGATGCATTTTCACTAATTATTGATAGAAATTCACTGTTTTTCCTTTAATAAACGTTGTATGCAGGGTGTAGGGTATGTAAACTTCGGCCTGGCCGAAGTTAACAGATTTTGCCTGGGTGGACCAGGCAAACCGGGGGAGCGAAGCGACCCCGGTGCGCTAGTTTCTTCTTATTATTATTTTTATTCACTTTTGCCACATTTTAAACTAAAACTAAAGCTAAACTATATCTTAACACTAATATTAACACTAATGCAGTTTCTACTGCGAACGAAACATTTTGGGGGGTTTTCTTACATGCCCCTAGGGATATTTATAGTTTTTTTCTCTTGTTTTTCACAAATTTAATTTTTCAATACGAGAAGCCTCTGAGTCGTTTCTTTATGGGCTTTTCCGCGTTTTAAATGTTTTTAGACGCAGACTGCGTTTTGCCAATTTATTTAAACACTATTAAGCGAATTTTGGGGAATTTTTTTACAGGATCTCTTTGCTGGTTTCGATGATTCAGGTCGCGCCTCGCGAAAACTGTCAGCTGTCGCCAGTTTCTCCTCTTTCTTTCTTCTCCACAATTCCAGCGTTTCTTCTTTACGTATTAAATTTCGCTCTGGAGCTTCCAATATATAAAAAAATTGCTGGATTCTCTATTGAATTTCTCAGCAGTCCACCGGACAGCTGATAAGGTTATTGAACTTTTTTGATGAAAACTTTAAATTTTAACCCTCTTCCCAATGAAAATCACTGAGGATTTCAGAGGAAAAAGGAAATTAAATTCCGCTGGTGATTCTTGCAGTGTCGAAATTTGTACTCGAAATTTGTAAAATTGTACTCGTACACCAACAAAATAAAGTTGGAGCCGTTTGTTGCCCTCAACGACCGTTTATAATACCGTACTTGCTGTGAAAATTGGTTGATTGAACTTTATATTTTCAAGGCCAGAATCGTAATGATCGAGAAAGGATTTCTCACGATCGTTGGGACTTGAAGTCGATCTGCAGACAGAAATTCGAACCGTTTCTGCACGATCAAAGTTCATTACATTGAGATGATAAAGAGAGACGGAAGTGGTGTTCGCAATGAACTTAGTTTAGAAACCAACCCATTTCCGAATTTCTCGCATTGTGATAGTGTGGTGAAAACTTGGCTACAATCGCCGGTACAGTTTTTGGTTCTGCTTCTTTAGACTTCCTTAGTTTTAATATTTCAAATAAGGGAATCAAACCTTCTAATGATAGAGTGCGAGTTATAACCTCATTTGAGAAACCAAATTCAGTTAAAGACCTTCAAAAATTTCTAGGAATAGTCAATTATTATCATCGTTTCATACCCTTGCTTGCAAAGTACCTTAGTCCTCTTCATGAAATTTTAACATTTGCCAATAAAAATAAACTTAAAACTCTTTCATGGAATGAAGAAGCTGAACTTAGTTTCAAGAAAGTTAAGGAGAAATTTTCGAATGAATTTTTGCTAAATCATTTTGATAAGTTTTCAAAATTATCAGTTGCGGTCGATGCTTCAAATATTGCAATTGGAGGAGTTCTCCAACAATGTAAGTCTTCCAATATTTTTGAGCCAATAGCTTTCTTTTCAAAAAAGCTAACAAAAACAGAACTTAAGTATTCGGCATTTGATAACTTCTAGGTGTTTATTCTGCTATTACACATTTTAGACATTTTCTAGAAGGACGTGATTTTACTATCTACACGGATCACAAGCCTTTAATTTTTGCTCTAAATTCCAAAACAGAAAGATCTCCTAGACAGACTAGACATCTCGAATATATTGCTCAATTTACTTCCGATATTCAATATGTGGCCGGAAAAGACAATATTGTTGCTGATTCATTATCTAGAATTAATGAAATTGAATTAATTACTAATAATGACATAAATTTGAAAATGCTATATTCTGAGCAACAAAATGATCAATCTCTTAAAGATTTACTATTAGATACCAGCACAAAACAAAATTTAAAATTAATTCTTATACCCAATCTTAATATCAAAATTTGGTGTGATGTTTGTGAACAAATTAATAAACCATATGTTCCATTGTCGATGCGTAAGATGATCTTTGAGAAATTACATTCTCTTTCTCACCCAAGTGTTCGATCAACTCGAAAATTAATTTCTTCTAAATATTTTTGGCCAACTATTAGAAAGGATGTTTATGAATGGGCAACAAACTGTATTCATTGCCAAAGATCCAAAATCTATAAGTACACAAAATCTACTATTCAACAGATTCCTATTCCTAATGTCAGATTTGATCATATTCATATGGACATTGTAGGACCTTTGCCAATTTCAAAGGGTTATCGATATATTTTAACAATAATTGACCGATTCACAAGATGGCCTGAGGCTTATCCCTTGAAAGACATATCTGCCAGATCAGTTACGCAAACATTTGTTAGGGAGTTCATTTCGCGTTTCGGTGTTCCATCAAATATTACTGTGGATCAAGGTACACAATTTACATCTCACTTATTTTCTGAATTAACTAAATTAATTGGCTCACACAAAATTCATACTTCTCCGTATCATCCTCAAGCGAATGGTATGATTGAACGATTTCATCGACAGCTAAAGTCTTCACTTATTTCTACAAATAACTCTCGTCATTGGTACGATGAATTGCCAATAGTTCTTTTAGGTTTAAGAAGCACAATTAAAGAAGATCTTAAATGTTGTCCAGCAGAACTGGTGTACGGACAAACTCTCCGTTTACCTGGCGAATTAATAATTTCAAATAATTCTTTTCCTTCACATAGTGAATTTCTTCAAAAATTGAGACACAATTTTTCACAAGTTCGTTCTAAAATTAATCATCATTATAATAATTTTAAATCATATGTTCCAAAATCTTTATCAAATTGTAATTACGTTTTTATTAAAGTTATTAAAAGATCTGGACTTGAACCACAATATGAAGGCCCTTATAAGGTTGTTCATAGAAATTCAAAAACATTTACAATTAAAAGAGGAGATTCTGTTAAAAAAGTATCAATAGACAATATTAAACCAGCATTTGTTGAACCCAGTTTTAATAATAATTCCTCTAATGTTGTTTTATTTAAAAAACAAGTTACATTTAATGTTATTTAAATTGGAAGGGGGGGTAATGTAGGATCTACTTGTTCTAAATATAATTTAAAATTTTTGTATCTTTTGATTTTTTTGTAATCAAAATATTTTCACAAAATTGAAATGATTATTTTTCCGACTATTGAATCAAGCAGTTTGTTTTTAAATAAATTGTAAATTTTTGTAAACGTTCGTTTCCTTTTATTGATAAAATAAAAGCTTTTACACATATATACGGGTCATCCCCTGAACGCTTCTTTTGATAGCTACCGTTGAGATAGCGAACCAAAGTGTGCAGCGATCAAACCCCTCAAGTTAGAGGTTGTGGAGTATACATATACATACAAAAATTCCTTAAGCCACGACCCAAGACCTAATATTGATAGCCTGCCCGCAGAGTTGTTTAAGACCGGGGACAAAGAGCTTATAAGGCGTATGGACCTGCTCTTATAAACATCGCATATGAGGTTCTATCCAGCGTAATGAAGCCCATAGTCAACGAGCTGATTGAACCTTATCAGTGTAGCTTCAGACCTGGAATCAAAAATGACGCCTACAAATTGTAGAGAAAAAAGCGCGGTAACCAAGTGAAGAATAACTCTTGCCAATAGCTTCGGGCTCAGTAGGCAATTGAGAAGCGGAGTCCACCTAAAGTGGAAAAATTACAGCGTGGGCGATATTTTCAGTAATCGAATGGAAAAATTAGTTTTATGAGCTCTGCCCACAAGGTGTAAGGTATAAAAATGAATTCCAACAAATTACTGTATATTTTCCATCGAAATATAATATGAAGAAATGTTACTTTAGTTGTTTCACTATAGTATATTGGGTTAAAAATTTTGAATGAATTTTCACAAATTTTAATATAATTACCTAATTTATATAACATGTATGTATTTTATACGATTTAAATTTATATTTCTTAAAAAATTTATATATAGACATATTTATATATATATATATATTTATAAATAATGAGTAGTTTTAATTACAAATTTCGTCTTTTCTTAAATTATTATTATTCAATTTATTAGTTTATACATATATACAGGGATTTTAGATTCTTTCTTTGTACAACTATTTCCTTATGCTTTTGTAATTTGATTGATGTTTATAGGTATGTCGATTCTCCTGAAAAACATGACAAAAAAAAAAAAACAAAATAATATTCAATTATACATTTGTATACTCAAAATATTCTGAAATTATTATGCAAAGAGGCAAATTCAATGATTACAATCCTGTAATTAAATTAATATACACTTCGCTTCTTCAATATGTGATGTTGATGCCAAGAAAGGCCACAGTTGCCTGCTGATTGTTTTTAATTCATAACTGACGACTGATATTGATATAACTCTTTGGATTATTATCCCAATATGCCCAGCTAGTGCCATTACATCCAACATGTTATAAAGTCAGGCCAACGCTGGGTCTTCCGCTTGCATTTACAGTCTCACAAAAGCATTGGCCTTTACCACCGTACGAGGGGCTTTGGCCGTGAGTTTGTAATGAAAGAGACCTACAGTTTAATGTCAAATTAAAACGGCTAGGATTGAGAGCTTTTTCATGCCAGAGAAAAATTTATCGCTGGCTGCGAACCAGATGGGATGTGGATGGTAGATGTACGAACCAGATGGGAATTATAAGACTTATAAGAATTATTTTTTAGAAACATGCTACAAATTTCAAAACTTCGCAATTTTTCAATTTACCGCGAAATTATTCCAATATTTGTAACCTGAAGGAAACTATTACTTAGCTTTTTTGAGAATAAAGAACTAATTAAAATGTTGTTTTATTGAAACTTTGGTCTTTTCTTCATTTCTCTTCACGTTAATCCATCCGCTTTCTACAGTGAGAGAAAAGCATGCAAATGTATTGAGACAATTCCATTCAGTGCCATTATCCATTTTATATGATTTTAATAAGAGCTGTGTTTTTTCATAAGCGGGTTCCAAAAAAACGAGCATTTATTGTATGGGGATTTACTTATCACTAGCTTAAATAATACGATATGTTTTTAAGACACAATTACTCAAGAAGTAACGTGAGGTTGGCAGAAAAGAGGTAATGTAGAAAAGTAGACGCAGTTATTGAAAATGTAGAGTAAAACCTTCTGAGAACTGAGTGTTCGGAATTGGTGAAATGTGTCTACTTTTTAAAACAGTTGTCCAAAAACACAAATTTTCTCAGAAAATGGAATTTTTTTGTATGGGGATTTACTTATTACTCGTTTAAATAATGCGAAATGTTGAAGAATACTAAATTAAAAAGTGCCAAGATAGTAAAATCGAATTGTACATATTTTTTTAAAATATGGCAACAAGTGGTGGAACAAAACTATAGATTTAGTACCCAGTTATTGGAATAATAAACTTGAACTCTCATAATTAAACCCTAATATTTGATATTTTTACAAAAAACACAGCTAATATTATTTTTATACATATCAAGGATGTTTTGGAAAAAAAAAAAAAAAACATTTTATTTGTAATATAGTATGACAGTATGGGCCCATTAGTCAACACATAGCATAGCATACATACAAATTATTAATTATTTGAATATTTAATAAAAATGAAATTTATTGCCTTTTATAAATGACTGAGACCAGTAATGAAGGCAATTGAGAATATTTTTAAACTCTGAATATTATTTTGACAACTGTTGACATAACATTGACATTGGAATCTATATTCTCCAATTAACATTGCTATCTTATGTTGAACACATATTTACAACTAATCAATTTCACAGTCCCTTTGTTCGATATTATGTTATGACTAATGACTATGCGTTGACTAATTGGATCAATAGTATAACTAAAAACTTATTAACTGATTTTTAATCTACGTAGCTGATGGTAATATCTTTAGATAAAAGTAATAATACGTATCCAACGAAGATAGATATGAAACAATAGCATCATCATGATAGCATGATGTCGCGACATAAAGTATATTGGTATTTTCAATTTGAAAATCGGTAATGTTAAATATAAGTTGCTTATGTGATGTTGGGATTAAGCTGTATAACTTACTTATGTTCAACTCCTCAAATAAAGAAATATACCAATGTTATTCAAATACTATTCAAAACTGAAATAAATACACTTCCAAAGTATTACACTTTGACTCACTTTTTATTTTTAAGAAAATCATTAAAGGCTTACACAGACAAGTGTATAACCTATATACATCAATTTCATAGTAGTTCGAATTATAATAATTACAGCACTCAAAGCGTACTAAGAAAGTAAGCAGTATTCTATTTATGATTCTATTTATAGAGTAACATCATCTACTTAAATTCAAATATAAGTAATTCAATTACTGTTTGAGAACATTGCAGCTTTTGGGCTTAAATTTAGAAAACAACAAATAAATAAAACAGTTGATATTAAAATTTTTGAGAATAAAATTGAAACATTTATACAGTTTTGAAAATGTACACACCCTTATTTCTGAATACCGGACATTCTTAAGGAAGAGTAGTTTTGAAATCATAGTTCTTTGTCCATATGTACAAAATGATATATGTGATATTATATATATATAAAGTATATAAATATATATACTATATATATACATATACTATATATATATATCTATAAACTTGTTTATCGTATTTATGTCTAGTGTATTACATATAGTATATGGAATATTATGCATAATTTTACGCATAATACTTTTATATAAAATGTAATATAATTTCAAAAACGATATCCACTTTTAAATAACTAACAAAATAATTTACATATAATTACTTGGTTCTATATAATAAAAGTAAATAACATAGAAAAATCAAAGGTTTTTAGTTATCTTCTAATCGGAAAACTTTACAGTATTTATTTCGAATTTGTGTGAAAACTTAAGATAATAAAAGCTTAGGAAGTATTTTCATTAATCGACAATTTGCTTGTGTTTTTCTAAGAAAATTTCATTATCGGCTTTTAGAGTCTTAGTATTTTTGTCACTTTCAATTTCAACTGATTCTTTTATCGTCAATTGTTCTTTTTGGGTAATAAGTTGGTCAATATCCAATGAAAATAGTTTGCACTTGCAGGAACTACTACCGCTGTCAGTACAACTTGGGCAAAAACCACTACTGTTGCTACTGGCGGAGATAAAGACTCCATCAACAATGCCATCAATTTGAATTTTTGACTGGTGCATATTATTAGTTATTTGTAAGTCGTTCCCCTCAGATGACTGCTTTTCATCGATACCATCTTGCAAATGATTCGAATCTTTAATAATAATAAGATTCAGAACTGTAGCTTGACCATTTAAATATACTTTGTCCTTATCATTTTCTAAAGCTAAACCCGTTGAAAACATTTGAGAATTATCCAATGTGGTTTGAGATATAAACCTTTCTGATAGTTTGTTAGATTCTCCTAAAGTAGGCAACTGATTGGCCACATTTGATAAAACGAAAGGTAACGCCACATTGTTCAAATTTTGATCGGAGTTACAATAACGTTGCGGTCTATTATGGCCGTTTACATCGAAAACTGAAGTACATCTTCGGAATATAAAGTCTTTAGTAGTTGCATTAAATCCAATTTTTGGGGACTCAGTTATATTAGCAACGTTAAACCCAATCGAATTTATTTGTACGGGTTTTGCAGCTATCACAACTGTCTTACTGTTAGTCGTAGCATTATTTTCCAAAAACTCCGGTGGTGTTTTGGACGCGTAACTGTCACCCATAATAACATTAACATCTTTAATGTCAAGTAATCGAGGACTTTTACAAGGCGAATTATTAAAACTAAGTTGCTTATCACATATGGACGAATAAAAGTCAAAATTATCTGTTGAAAGACTTGCACTTGAGTCTGCCTTTGATTTGCACTTTGAGATTATTGCAATATTTCTTTCATCGTGGGATTCTGATACATTCGCAAACGATTTTTCTTCATTTTTACATTTTGAAATTGTCGATTGGTGTGAAAGGGGCGAAGATCCCGCACAAGCAACTTTGAAACTGTATAATGGAGGAGTTGTTGTTGAACCACAATTACTATTACGCCTCATAGCCGTGGTTTGCTGAACAAAGTTTTCACAAAAATCAACAGGGTCATTACGAAAATAATTCTGAAACCACTGAAACTTTTGAGAAAGTACAACTTTGTTTTTTTTTAATTTGATTTTCAATCTTTGCTTTGATGTTGTGGCCAAATTACTGTTGCTATTACTAAGTGATGAAGTTGATAAGGAACGAGCGTCGCTTTCATATAACACTGGAGAAAGTGGTGTTTTATTAACAATAGTAGATTTAAATGATTTTCTTTTAAACTTTAAATGTTTGCTTGTTTTAAAAGTATCAAAAATAGATGGTCGTGATTTAAAAGTGTCACGTAGATGAATTATTTCCTTGGATGTCGATGGTATTTTAGAGATCTCAATTGTTTTTTTTTCTACAACGTTGCAAGTATAAGAATTAGATTTAGAAATGCAGGAACGACTTAATTCACGACTACAGCAACTGCAAGTCCTCAATAAACCGACCACATCAACATTTACAGCTTCATGATAATTTCCATTAAAATATCGAATTTTGTCATCATCATCAACACCACCAATTTTATTTTTATAACTACTACTATTATATAAGTTCAAACTAAAATTTGTGTTGAAATTAGAAGCGGAAGAGGAAAAAAATTCTTTATTTGCAAGTTGTTTTGCGGAAGACTCACCGGATTCCCAATCTTCCTCGTTGTCACCTGCGGCTGAACACGACGACTGACTACTGATGCTACTGTTGCTACATTCATTGCAATCAGAAATTTTAGCATGGCTATTTAAACGGATCTTATTAAAATTGCTATTATCGCTTTGGCATGATTTAGTATCATTAGCACAGTTAAACTGAAGATGTTGATTTAAACAATTTTTGTCTGAACTAATTCGATTATGAAGCAATTTATATTTATTGGTTAAACTTGACGGTAAAGTAGTAGCAGATTGACCATTCCGCAAGTGCATTTGGTAATAAAATGGAGGAATGGAAGCAGCAGATTTTATAATTCGTTCGTTAGATACATTTGAATCATTTGCATCGTTGTCGCATGAAGTGGTACCTACAACATCGTAGGTTGTTTGTATTCCATCATCAGTTGTCTCTTGTGTACAATCGCTCAATATGTTTTTTTGTTTGTATTTATTTGTTCTGCTTGCGCTACAACACGCAGTATTAGAGGTCGATGACTTTTGATCGCATAAAACATTTATATCATTGCTAATGCTATTCTGAGGCAATGTTAAATTATACTGCGTGGAATTTGATTGTTGAGATATCTCGTGGTGTACAAATTTGCCACTTTGTTGCAAAATACTAATATCAGTATTACTATCATCCAAATAATTTATAGGTAGAAAAACCACTTGCACCTATAAAAACAAAATATATATTAATTAGCATATGTTATTATTTATTTTACAAGATATATCTGAAAATAGAATGTATGAATACTTTAGATGTAGATGTATTATCGTTATTTTTTCCAAAGTGGCATTATTTTTTCTTAGCTTTGCGTATTTAAACATACCTTAAAATCTTCAGAAAAATATTTATGCTCTTTATCCTTATGTGCATCGTCAATCTCATTTTTGTAAAGCGTATATATAAGCTTTCTTTGCTCTCCATCATCCTCAATATCTAATTGAAAAACATATATGTTTCATATATACAATATTGATACTTTTCATATAATAGATCTATACATACCAGCAGCATCCGTAACAAAATAAGTATTAAACCAGAAGTGAAAAATTTTTTTTCGTGAAGTTTTGTGAGTTAACTCAACTTTAATATCACCAGAGACGCTTAACGAAGGATTAGTTATTTCTAAAATCAAACTTTTTCGAAAATCAATCGTGGTATTGTGAAGTATTTGAAGAGTCTGTAAAAATTTCAAAACTTAATTCATCGTAATAATACAATATGAAAATATTAACCTGCACTTTGACATTAGACGTTTCATTTAATGCGAAAATAGATAAATTCACATTTCCCTGATTATGAAGCAAATTAGCATCTGCAAACCGTATTTCGAAAAACTAGAAAAAATTCATTAATATAAGATACATTATAATTATACAAATTAGTATTTAGAATGCTTTTTTATATATTTGCAATTTACCTGTAGTGTTCGCTTTTCATAGGGTAAACCAGACGATATCAACTTCGAAAAATACTGGACGTACCTCCTCTGAGATGGTATCGTTACCCCCTTTCGATCTTTCGTACGTTTTTCGTCATAACAGGCCAATGCGTCCTCAGCAGTACCTTGGAGACCACTATAAAGCAAATAACAGCAAATCATTGTACCTACAGAAACAACAAGTTCATTAGAACTAAGCACATTAATTTTATAATATATATAATTTCATGGTCAAAATAAATAAGTACAGCACTATGAAATTTATTTAATAATAGTATTATTGAAATGTAGTTTATATTCAAGTAGTTTTACATGTTAAACTCAATAATTCTAACATTTCACAACTTTTAGAATTCCTTCCAGGAATATATTTCTCTGAATTCCTGATCCCTGTGATTTTCCAGGGTTCTAAATGTTGTAAAATGTTAGAATTATTGAATTAAAAATGTAAAACTACATAAATATAAACTACATTGCAAAAATACTACGATTAAAGAAATTTCAATGGTGTACGTTTTTTACCATGAGCATGTTAACAATTTACCAGTTCGACCCTTGCCAGCTTTGCAGTGAATAGCAGCCACGTTTAAAGGATCTGCCTTAAGCCAGTAGTCTACATCGTTACAAAAATTTTGTATTAATTCTATTGTTGGTGGATTATGGTCTTCAAATGGATACACTGCAACCCTCTGTAATAAAACAAAAGTTATGAATTCAAAACGAATATTTAACATTACATTACACTTACACCATGGAATTTATTAATGTCGTAGCTACGTTCTAAGCATAAATTATAAATTTTGTAGTGATCTTGATGATTTTCTTCCAAAAACTTGTAAACATCCTCTATTCTATTTCTATAAATACTTTCAATGTTATCAGCAGGATAACCCATAGCGATTATATTGTCGCAGATATCTGGAAAAATTAAATAAATATTAAATATTGCATCCATCCATCCGTATGCAAAAAAACTCACATGCCAAATCTAGATTGAATCCTTTTTCTTTATATCGAATACGCTGTTTGCTGACAACATTTCGTAACACATTAGTCATTACAGAAAGAGTATTAGCCATTTTCAACTTCAATAAAATTGTTGTAAAAGTAATTTTTCTAGTTTATCTTAACACAGATTTTTTAAATGTGAATTTCTTATTGATCAGTCGATCATAAATGAATTATTCTAAAATCAATGCAAAAATGTATGTCTTTCTTACAGATCAAAAGTAATTTTGCAATTGCAAATTGCAGTAAATTTTGATTTGGATGCATTTGTAAAACTACAGAATAGTAGGTAAGATCAATTGACTAAACTTAGGGGACCATTATTACTGATGAAACTGGAATTTCTTCTGTTACGTATATTACATTTTTCTGCAAATATAAACAATAAATACATTATATATATTGTCATTACATATATTTACTTCACATAGATTTAATTAACCAAGGATTATAAAAACTATTACACAGAATTTTTATAACATCGCTTAAATAAGAATATAGAAAAATATATTTTCAACATTATCAAAGCAACATTTTTTATCTACTTGGAAACATTTGGTAGTTTGAATAAACAAATTTTGATGGCTTTTAAATTTCTTTAGAGTTAACTTTGATACAACGTTAATCACCAATTATTTATCTTTTGTGTGTTAAATTATAATTTACTTTATTTAAAATAATGAAAAAAAAAAACATTGAAGCAATGTTAGTTTCAAATATATAAACATATTTTTTACATTGTCATTGAATTAAAATCATTTTATATAGAACAAAACAAACAATCACACGGCAGAAATAATAATAAAAATATACATCAAAGTATTATTCTCCAAACAAAACTTGCAATATTAAATGAACCTAGTAACTACTGAAACTCGATAATTTTCCCCTTTCATTCCACGTCGTTTTTGTAGATTTGATGTACACTGATTTACAAACAGGGTTGCAGTTTATTTGAACTAAAAAACAAACATATTTTCAATCAAATGAAATAATCACAAGTTTAAAATAATTTGTCAAATTTGATAATGGATAACTACTCAGTGAATAGTTTATTATATTTTATATTAAAATTAAATACTTATTTACTTTTGATAAAATTCTAATAGTATTCTATTCAAGCTGAAGTTATACAAATTAGTAAACTGATTTAGATATTTATATGTATAAATATATATATATATCCATTAATATGCGAAATGGGATTTGGTTTGTTTACAAAAACTCTTTAAAAAATCATGTTTTTCACGTTGAATTCACAAACAAGTATTGCATATTCAGTTAACATATCTGCTCCACTGTCCTAAACAGAAAATATATAATAAATGTATATCTTAGCTCTTACCAAAATCTACCTTAGGTATCCCAACATCAAAGCAATAATACCAAATTGCATTAAAGGGGTCAGCCAAATTGTATTAATATTTCTTTTATACACATTCATATCATTTTGCAGTAGCTTCACACGAATAACTACTTCAATCGAGTCCACTTATCATCCGAGGAACGTGCAAATGTAATATTATACATTCAAAAACATTGACATAACTTCAAATTACTTCTACTTTAAATTTAACACAATTCGTGGTGTAGTTAGCTTCTACTATTTAGCATTAAACAGGAAGGAATGGAATATATATAACAATAATTCACAATTAATACACAATACCTGTATGAAAATCGACTTAATTGGCGTCCATATTTAATATAAAAATTTGGAAGCACTGTTTTTGTAACACTACTTCCTACTGTTTTCTTTGAGAATTGGATGAGGAATTTCTCATTGAATTTCCTAATCTGGCTACTCGAACTAAAAAATAGAAAGAGTCATGTGGCAATCATATTCGATGCGGCAACGACACATCAACACGACGACAAAATGGCGGCGGAGATAATTGTCATCATGTTTTCAAAAAGTGAAATTTTATGAAAGCGACAGTGACAAACTATTTTGTTTAAATATTTAATTTAAAAATTAATAACTTAATAATAATAGATAATATTTACAAACATAATTTGACAGAGAGAACAGATAGAATTTTGGCATTTAATTAGAAATTGATCCAAGTTGACGACTGCGATGGATCTTCATCTTGTCGTCGTGTTGAATTCAAAAATATTTTCCCATAAGAACTAATGGGAATATATTTTGACCTTTTACGCATTATCGTTGCCGCATCGAATGTGTTTCGCACATGAGGTTGACAGATTTGATATAAATTTCAAACAAAATTGCAGCCGTTCACACTGAGTGAAGTAAATTTCGTTTTACAGACCAATTTTCATTATATACATTTGTTAACCAGTGGAACGTTTCTTTATTAATGGGCAGATTGACAAAATAAATGCTCATCGTAAAATAAAGTGTGAATAATGCATGCTTTTAGCTATAGGATTATCATTATCGTCCCAGTGAAAAATGTGTTGGACACTCATAATACATATGTAATTATTATAGTTTGCTACAAATATAATATAATAAAACGCTCAACTTATTTTTGGGATGTGAAATGTCAAATTCAAAAAATGATATTCGCAATGAAATATGTAACAAAAAGAGTGATGAGTTTTGAAAATGAGAACAATTTATGTTTGGTTTGGCAGTTTTTCCAAGGCGAAAATGTGCAATTTCAGCTCATTTTCGATCGAAAATGCGATTATGAACGAAAATGAGGTTTTTGGCTTGGTATGAAAATATATAATTCAATTTTTAATACGTCTTATTTTACATTTTAACATTAAATAAATTTTTGAAATAAATAGAAGAAAATAAAATCACAGCTATTTTCAATGTAATAGTAATAAGTCTAATAGTAATAAATATAATAATAAGTCTCTGTATTTTTACTTCGTATTTCGATGTATGGCTTTCTTTCTTAGAGCTATATATATATCCGTTTTTATGTTTCTTCGAGGAACTTTTCCGCCATATCGATGGTACATCATTTAATAGCTCCACCATGTTTGAAAATTACGATTGTATAGAACTTCTCTGCGAAGTACTAGCTAAATTTTCTAACGTTTATATAAGCTTTTACAAGGCTGTGTCCAGAAAAATTAATACCTCTAGCCGCTGCGATGATGATATTGAGCACGATGGAGATGGTGACAAATTCGATGGGGATTCTGGATAACTGCTTTCCTCTATTTCTTGGTATGGAGATGATGGGGTTTCGTCCTCTGTAAGATTGTTGGCTATTGTGGTGGGGGTTTTGGCTATTGGTGTGTTGCTGATTGTTCTGCAAAACATAAAATTATAAAATTGTTTCATAATTAATTAAAATTTATTAATACCGTCTTGGTACTATGCTGTATTTGAGGAACATCAGACTCTTAGAGTAAAACCACGGTGTGTGGCAGCTTCTCTCTAGTTTTACATTAATCGCCTTTGAAAATAGAATTATTAGTATTATTAACTCTTCAATGTTCTACATTTTCACTTTTTACCGCCAATGATCTGTATAAAAAAGGGTTCAACAGTCATTTGCACTCACAAAGACAGAGGCAGAGCGATTGAAATCAGTGCCCTCCCGTTCGACCAAAAATCAACGAAAAGTCATTATTTTCGAGAGAGACCTTCGTTAAACTGGTGATAGATACATTTTTTGGAACATGTCATGCTTCCACCTCCGTGTTACAAAAAATTTAAGTATCCGATACAGAACAAATATAACAAACAAAATGCAATCCTGTAATAAAAACTCAATTTCCACAACCCATTTTGACAGCTCTTTTTCGTTGGAATCTATTTTCTGCAGGTCGCCATGTCATTCTATGATTTCACTAATCGTTTGTACAGAACTCCCTTTGACAGATTCGGTTTCGAGCCATGCCATGCGTTGACTAATCGGGCCATAAGTCCGAAATCCAAAGGACAATTTCTTGACAAGTTGTTTCAAACACTGGAAACAGTTTACTGACTGAACAGAATGAGTAGTAGTAGTTGTAGTACAAAGACGTACGACATTAGCTGTTCGGCAGACGCTTGCGACCAGATTAATCTGTTCTTGCGACTCTGGCGTAAAGTGATTTCGAGAGGTGTTGCATATTTTTGAACAGACTGCCCGTTTTTGAGAAATATTATAATAATTTATGATTTTTCATGCATAAATGTATTTAAAAAAATGTATAAAATTATAATTAAAATGTGTAAATCTCGCACACTATTTTTTCACTTTATTCAAAAGTTGATCCAACTATATTTAAAAAAATCCCTTTCATTCGAAAGAAAATGTGAAAAATATTGACATCATTGTTTAATTGCTTTGGAGGTTGCTCATGTTTCTTCTTTTCGGACACTGTAACATAATTAGCAAAGATTATAAGATTGGAAACTCGAAATTTGGCATCAATGTATTTGTGAAATTGTCTGATGGTGTGTGTGACATACCAACAATTCACGGCAGACAAAACCGAAACTCAACCCTAGTAGACCCTATATTCAACTCTAGTAGACCCCATATTCAACTCTAGTAGACCCTATATTCACCTCAAGTAGACCCCTTGCCGACAACTGTCAGTTTTGTTTTGACTCTTGTTCTTCTTCTTCATATTCATAAGAAACTGCAATATATTCCATGTCTTCCCTAAAAAACATTTTCGTATCAAGTTTTAGATTTTAACTTTTGTTAAATATGGTCTTTTATAGCATGTTCACACGGAGCTGATTTTCGGCCCAAAATCGATTTTCGGTGAAAATCAGCCGAAAATCTGATTTTCGTCTTGGAATAACTGTCAAATGAAAATCATATTTTCGGCTGGTTTTCATCGAAAATCAAGAAATTTTCGATTTGCAACCGTGGTTTTTGTTGAAAATAGTACTATTTCACAAAAATTCTTTACCCTGATGTCATATTCATTCCAACACAATGAATTAGTCGACAACAACGTGTGTAGAATACACACCAATACATAGGAAAGAAATACCGCCAAACGAAAATCTGACGTTTGAAAATCTATTTTGTCGTGTGAACGGCTTCTTTGAAAATCTGATTTTCAGCTTAAAATTTGGCTCGTGTGAACGCACTATTAGCCCCAAAAATCTAATTTAAAAATTGGTATTTTTCGAGAAATTTCATTTCAGAAAAAGAAATAATTTACTTCAAACAGCTGTGATTTTTTTCACCACGCATTGTTTTTGTGATGCCACTGTAAGGAAATTGGATTTCCCCATCTCTGAATTCTCATTTGTTATGGGAATTTTTATAAGAAAACATGTGAAAAAAACTAAATGTATAGTTATGTTTTGTGAATTTAATACTCTTAAACTATTATACTTGCACTTTTTATACATTTTTGAAATAATTCATCTCTTGCTGGTATAATTATTATATCAGTTATATTGAATTTGCAAATCAAAATATTAATTTTAATGATAGAATTTTAATATAAACAATATAATTGGAAATATATATAATTTTACTTTTATTGAATAAACCATCCAAAAAAGAAAAAATGCCCAATAACTGAATAAAATATCCCCATTCTTAATTACAAGATATGGTAGCCTTATAAAATTGACATTATTTAGGTGTACTCATGGACACAATACGTGTGAACGAAATCTCATAAAAAAGAGCCGAGGATTTGACATCTGTCAAGAGTTTCCAATCTTTTAATCTTTGATAATTAGTTAGACTACAAATAGTTTTATTTATCAAAATGCATGAAGTTTTATGTGAATATGAATGAATATATTCAATTTTCAGATTCAAGAAATTATAATTGAATGACGAATTGAAGAATGTTGCCACTGTTGTTTTTTCTAAGATGAATCGAAATTTTGCGGCCCAAATAGTACAAGCGGACATTTTTTTTTTCACAGAAATTCGAAATTTTTAAAGGAATTGTGTATTATAATAATTTAAAATATTTTTATGTGCTTTGTTAGTTGTTTTATGTCAACATTTAAAAAATTGATTCTACGCGATCTACGAGAGGTACAACTCGTGTACGAGCGTTGAATCGTCGATTCGTAGAATCGTACAAATCGTTAATATTTGTGATTGGAATTATTTTTTTGTTTTCTTTTATTAATTCAATTAAATTTACTATTTTATCATCCATTTTCACAAATCAAATACCCGAATATATATTGTCATGAAATAGCAGTCAGACCCAGAAGTACTTTTGCGATGGTGACTATTTGCCACAGTAGAGTCGAATACTGTGACGCCCAAATTTGTTGACCCAAATTTGGGGCACACATAATGTCCCTTCCCGTTTTAAGTTATAATGAATTGTTAATAATTAGTTTGTAGTATATATAGATTAGTTAGTAATTACGCGAGGAATCAAACGCACCACTGGGTGCATTTGACGAACTTTCGATCTTCGATTTCGGGTTCGAAGATCGAGAATTCACGAAGAAAGCCGAAAGCCGACAGCAGCTACACCCACGCGTGGTCTAACGCGGGCTCTTCTTTTGCTGACCGCCGTGGACACCAGATCGACCGAGGTAAATCAAAGATTCTAACTCTGTGCGCACGGGAAGCGGTTTTCGCTGGCCGAAATCCGGGCGCCGAATTCGAAAGGGGAATTCGACGCTAGGATTTCACGCACAATGTAAGTGCAATCCAGTGACGCCGACTAAATCTCGTTTAGTCCGTCCGAGAGAAAGACGTCGCATCGTGACACTCTGCGGCGGTCACCGCTTCGACGGTGACGTCACGCACAACCAGCGGCCACCCGACTTCGGGACAGCAAAAATCGTTGGTGTCGAAGTCGTCGCTAATATTCGCGCCGTCGTCACTTGCGCAGTTTTCCTCAAGCGACGTCATAGCCCTTCGGCTTGCGACGGTTCCCGCAATCACAGCGAACGTCTCTCCCTTCTCTCGGCGTAACAACAATAGCAACCGTGCTCTCGACGGTGCACTCTCACCCAACAACAATAGCAGAGTCTTCAACGGGGTGTCTCGAACGGCGAGCGCAGCGACAGTACACTTGCACTCATCGACAATAACAACAGCAGGGTCTTCAACAGCGAGCATCGCGACGTAGACAACAACAGCGGCGGTGGAATCGCACGGCTACAACAGCAACGACAGCGGCGGGTATATCGATGGGTAGTGTAAAGTGAATAATTATAACGAAATATAGAAAATAATAAAACTAAGTGAACTAAAATTTCCAATACAAGCGTTTTCCCCGCAAATATAAATATTTGCAACGAACCCTCGGCACCGGCGAGCGTGACCCAGGATTTGAATCGTTACAATACGATGCCAGAGCGCTAATAGAAGGTTCTGAAGGAACCGTTACTTCAGAACGTCTGCCAAACGTTTTCCAAATTTTCCACACTCGTGATAGTGCACAAATCTCGGGCTTGAATGCTTGAATGCGAGAGTAGCCGTTCAAGGGAACTAAAGGACCCATTTGTAAAAATCGAAAAAGGATTTGAGATAATTGGCAAGTGATTTCAGAAAATCGTGAAATGTGGGATGATAAACAGCTTATTTGTTTCACCAAACGTTGAATTTTAGCGATGGTACTTCTTTACAAATAATTCACCTCTAAATGTTTCGGATTAGAGATTGAAGTGAGATACATTTTTATTTCCAACCCTCGAGGGGCTTTGATCGAGCTACTAGCAATTATTGGCATGTAAATGCATATGGATAATACTTTTTTACAAACACAACTTCATCCCTATACATACCATAGTTATCCATATATATTAAAGCGTAAATGAGAAACCAAATAACATAAGCCAGAGTTTTTTTTATTCAAAATGTATTACGAACGTTAAATACAAAGTACAAAGGAACATCAAAGATTACAGTTTACATATTTCATAAAACAATAATAATGTTTACAAGTATCTTAAATACGGAACATGATTAAAATATCCTGCAATATGCGTATATGTATAAATGTGCTTCTTATAAATGACGATTCTATTAATACGTGGGTACGCAAGTATACAAGAAAGAAACAAAAAGATGCAGAAATATACAAGTTTAAATGAAAAATAAAAATATATATGTAATATAATATGCATATATTTATATATGCTATGCAATAGAAAAGACAAAAGATATGTTATTACTTTATAACGGTCCAAATAAATGAACAGCTGGGTGGTTATCGGCAGTATTACCAAGGAATTGGCTATACAACTCTTTGTAACGAGCGAGGGAAAGACCTCCACATTTCCTGTCATCATCCTATATTATAAGAATTTAAAAAATTATATTTGATAATTGATATACAAAGTATTACATTCAACAGCGTTTGGAAAGCATTGTCGATTGGTGAAATTTCATCGATTGCTATTCTTGTGATGCAATTATACCGATATTCCTCGATTCCAATTATTCCATCGCTATTGATATCAAGCATTTTGAAATTGGCTTCAATAAATGCTTTCATTGCCTGAAATCAGGAGTTATTTAGATTCAAATAATTCAGATAAAATTTCCTCGAACCTGAGGAAATTCCTCATATTTCTTTCCAACGCAAGTCTTTTTAACAGCATCTTTGAACTCCGTTGTGGAAATTTTTCCATCCTGCAGATAATGAAATTTTTTGTATTTCTCTTGACCATCCAAAAATGGAACGATTTATGTGATGTCGAAAGAGTGGATGAAACATATTCCATATATTTTATGCACTTCATTTACCTTTTACTACTACAAATTTAAACTGTATTTACCTTGTCATCATCCGCGATTTCAGAAATTTCTTCCCACAAATTCTTCATTAACTTTTGGTATTCTGCTATTCTGGCTGAGCTACAGTCGCCCTTCCCTTCAATGATACAAGCTCTAATGGCCATACATTTGAAGTCATTTTGATCCAAAAATCCATTATTGTCAATATCTTAAGGAACAGAAAAAAAGTTGTTGTTTTTTTTTTCAATTACAAAATTTGTACATATTTCTTATACATAAAATCAAGATTTTTCTTCATTACAATTTATAAGAAACTTAACTGCAGAACAACTGCATTATTATTAGTTAAATAAAACCTAAAGATTTTATTAATAAACCTTTGCTGTGCAATTTGTTTATCAAAGCGAAAGAAATTTGGATTGTTCGTGATATTTTTTAGTTTCTATATTTTTCATGAGCAATATACTGAATGAATTATTTCGATGTGCTAATTCCTTCTTTAATAATTCTGATTAATAGTGCCAAATAAAATAAATACACTCATTACCTAAATCCATGACAGGAGCCTTGACGGTCGTGTAATGTAATATATATAATATAAATATATATTATATACATATTATTATATTATATTATTATATTATATTATTATATATATATTTCTATATATATATATATAAATATATATATGTATATATATATATGTATATATTACAGGTATGTCGATCCAATTCCTTCATACTCTATAGGCATATATACACTTTCAATCATTAATGTTGTAAATAAAAATATATATTTCGATACCCTGATAATGTCACTGAGCTGCGGACCCCACTATAAATATATCCCATTTACAAAATCGTCTTCATAGTATAGATATGTCAGTGGTAGCGAAGAACAGGAAGACCGAATATCCGATGAAAACATGGTAAACGAGTTAAGGTCATTAGGTATATTCACTTAAGTTCCGTTAAAGAATGCCTCAGAATTAAAATTTCAAGAATTTCATATAAGTTAAAAATGTACACAAAATTATAGTTTTGAAATATATTTTTTAATTTTTCTACTTTTACAACTTTCCTAGTCTTCAACAATTCAAAAGTATCTTCCTAATTTTTCCTGGGGGTCGGAAAGATCCGAGCTTTCCGAGTCTTTTCCGAGCTAAAGTTTTCAGATTTTGGAAGATGAAAATTTATTTGTATTTTATTTACAGGAAAAATAAAAATTAGTAGTAAATAGTTAGTTAGTTAGTTAAAAAAAATTATTAGTAAATTAAAAATTGGTAAAAATTTTGGGCAAAGTTAACTACTTACCATACATAGTACGGACAACAAAGTCCACGCGATTATCCCACGAATAAGACATACTACCTATTTATTGTAATTATTTTTCAGAAAATATCTATAAATATATAATTGTTCTGTGTTATCGGAGTAAGTAACAGCATTCGTATATATTGAAACCAAGTAAATAATATAAAACCAAAGTTGTATGAACATATGACGTTATTTACTATAGGTTTTTACCGTGTTGTTCGTTCTAACGCAATGTTTTTCGTAGACTACCTGATGATCCACAAGACACTGACTGACTAGATAGACTTCTGTCCTCACGAGAGTTCTTAGTGTATGCGACATCTAATTATTTTTCTTTTGTTTTCAAATTGAACAATGTTTCTAAACAAAATTGCATTATGTATGTGCATATGTCAATCATGATATGCTTCCTAGCACAGCACATTTCTATATGATGTGATATAGCGCGTAAATAAAAATAAAATGTTCAATTCATTGGCTGTATATAACATTTAACATTGATAACATGGTAAAAGTATACTTTTAATCTATGATTCTTACAATACGGTTTATTGTTGTAATGTTTTAGTTTAAGAGGCACATCGAATAGTACTGGTTAATAGTAAATTGTGTTTTGTTATTTATTAGATATTCAGTTCATAATTTAGTAAAATCAATTATTGGTACAGCAAATATAGTCCGGAGGAAGACCGGTTATATGTAAAACACTATTGAAATTCAGTATTATAAACAATCATGTCGTCAACACTAAAATATTTACATATATTATTTCCTAAACGATTTATTTAAATGCAACTATATCATTAAGTAGACCATTATGCATTAATTCGTTATTTATAGACCAAAATATGCTCACTGAATACATAAATGAACTGAGACAAAAAAATAACATATTGATATCTTTAATCGCAAACACTTCCCATGCGAGAACACCATATATTTAAATGTATATAAAGTTTTATTAGATGTATTTTAGTCAAATATTGCATGAATTCTGTAGTAGAAATATGGGAGAATATAGTTTTGAAGTTTGTTAGTGGCAATTCTCAGAAACTATATTATCGCAAAATTTTGAATACAATTTCTTTGAAGTTTTCTCCATAAGACTAAGATCTAACCATTTTATTCAGTCTGTTAGATTTCTTTACAACGATTTCTTAAAACTTTAATTATCGGATAAAATAAACAATGTAATTAATTGAAAATTGGTTTCATTTTTAATCGTCGTTAAAATTAACTAGAATTTTTAACGACGATTAAAAATCTATAATTAAATTTATAGAATAATTAAGAATTTTCTCTGGGATATTTCTTCAAATGTAAAAATATGTTTTTTTATTTAGAATTTTTACTATTTATTGCCATACGATTAACAATAATCTTAGATCTAGCGCGTTAAGTTAAATGATAAAATACATACAGTGCCTCACAAAAGTATTCGTATAAGAAAAATGGTGACCCGTTACCAAAATAACTCATCACAAAAGTTTTAGTCGCCTTGTTTTATTTTTTTTTTCAATGTTACAGGTAGCGTTGAACCGAATTTATTTTAGTAATTTGTTTGATACGCCCGCTGGGGGTGTTGTGTCTGGC